>CALNHX010002031.1:0-58305 GCA_940337035.1 Agriotes lineatus
AAGGGGCTAAGTTTGTTTCAATTTGTAGTTCGCAATAGCGTATAACTTTATGAAAAGAAAGATAAATAGTAAATAGCAGGGAAGGGTCTAGGACACAACCTCCACTGTCCATAACGCCCACCATGTCCATAACCTCCACCGTGTCCGTAACTCCCACCGTCGGGTTTTTCGTATTTCAACTGTGCCCATAACCCCGCCGTCGGTTTGGTCCATAACCTCCACCGTGTCCATAACGCCCACCGACGATTTGGTCCATAACCTCCACCGTGTCCATAACACCCACCGTGTCCATAACCTAAACCGTCCATAACCCCCACCTCGTCCATAACCTCCACCGTCGGCTTTGTTCGTAAGTTTTCAGAGTTTAAAATGAACTTGAAACATTTCTAGACGGATCGGCAAAATGCTAAGGGCATAAAAAATTTACGAAACCGTTCGTTTGGACTTTCCTATTTTGTAAAGACAAACGCTATCTAATACAGTGGCCGCCAAATAGTATGTTACATACGGAAAAATTATTTATTATTGGTTTCTGAATATATTTCATTCTTGATAAAAGTTTGTGCATCTTATGGAAGTCGTTTTACGGTTATTCTATTTGTCAAGTGACTTAGGCTGTGGCGCAAAATTTTAATAATCTGAAAAAAATTCCTGCTGATGGATAAGATTAGAACTGTGCCGCCACTGCCGTATATCGTACTGCTATTATGTTAGGGATCGAACTGGAATATTTTTCAAAGCTTTTTTGTGAAGAAAACCAATTTATTTATATACTTATATATATATATATATTAAAATTTAATTTCTTGGCATAAAAGAGAACAGAGACCAGGTCTTAAATTTGTCGGCCAAAACAATAAAGTCTGCCAAAAATATATAATTATCTAAAAATTATCACAGTAAAAATAAACAATAATAATTACTTGGTACAAGTGTTTGAGATGAATATACTTACTCTAAAATCGCCTCCAGCAAAAAATCTATTTCCTAATGTTTTGAAGAATACTGTGAAGTCAGTTTCTTTATTGTTGTGCTTTGGTGGACAATATATTGTTGATATGGTGATCTCTCCAGTAGTGTCTGCTATAGTAACACTTGTGGCTTGTATGTTGTTCAAATTGCATTTATCTCTTTCGTAATGTTTAATTTTTTGTTTGATTATTATTGCTGACCTCCGTGACCCCTATTGCTGGAGTGATTTGTACTGTAGATGTCATAGTTGGATACTGTTATGTAATTTTTATCAGTAAAGTGAGTTTTAGAGAGTAAAAGTATGTCAATATTTGAATTTTGTAAAAATACTTTTATTTCTTGCGCTTGTTTGAACAAGCCGTTGGCATTCCATACTGCAATTTTTAATATAGTAGTCGTTATTTGTTTTTATTTATTAACATGGACATTATAATATATATTTATGCGACTAGTGAATAAAGTTCAATTTTATCCATAAGGGGAAAAGTTAGCTCACGAGGCGATAGCCGAGTGAGATAATTTCCCCGAATGGATAAAAAGTTTTTATTCACGTGTCGCATACAATATTTTATCCAACACCTCTTTATAAAACATTTTCAAAAGTATTAGGTTATTTAAAATTGGGTAAGTGAATTTTTATAGTAGGCAGTCGTGAAGTTTATGGTTGCTAGGCTAGGTATGGTTAGATCACGGCCTTCTTGATCAGCGTACCTGCCGGCTCTGAGCGGCCTGTTCATTTGCGACAAATAGCATTACAAAGTTGTGACTCGGCATATCCGGGGATTGAAGTTCAGAACCGCGCCAGCCGGTTTGAAACTTAGCTTTTATCTGTCAGATTATTGTTCTGTGACTGAAACGTTAAATTAGGTTAGTTTTACGACATCTTTGTACGAAAAAAACACAAAATGGATTTTCACAGAAGCAACAAACTAAATTTGCAATGAATGAAAATGCGTACGTGGAGCTCAAGAAATTTAAAAATGTTAAAATTTTACTATTGTTACAATAGTGTTTCATACATATGAATTGTTCTTTGGCCTTTTTTCCACTAGTGGAAAAAAATGCTTTTATTCCAAGGGTTTCCATTAGTAACAACAAGAGTAGATAAACAATAACTTTTTACGTTTAAAATTGACGTAAAAAAGTCATGTTTATTAGAAGGTGTTGGATACATGTACTTTATTTACTAGCAACGTGATATTGTACATTTTCGTCATAGAAACAAAATATGGAAAGCTACTCATAACTCCCAAGGGACCTGTCAATTTTTTTCTCCCTCAAACTCTTGGTAACCAAGCAACTATAGGCCATGTCTTAGCAACCATACATTGAGGCAAGCCTTGATGTTACTTAAATATTCTAATTTTAAATGTCATTATGACATTTTGAAATTTCATACTATTGTTACTAATACGCTTGTAACTAAAATACTGTATGCACCACGGGAGATATTCATGTTTTTTACCCTCGGTCTGTAACACATGTCAACCTCAGGGAAAAAAACATATTCATATCTCCCTTAACGCATAAATATCTATATTTGGTCAATGATGTTTTTCATCATTTGACGGAGTTCAAATATATCGCTCGAGGGTTGTGTAACAGTAGTGTGTGGATATTGGTTTTCTTGAGTTGTGGGTATGCTAGGTTACCCGCGTACTGCTTGCCCAAACAATATTCCTGCTGAGACTGGCCTTATTGGGAGATTTCGTACCTGTAGCATTGGATAGATTTTTTTTGCAATTGTTTATGCACAATGCAGCCGGATGTTGTTCTTTGCAATTAACACATTTTACATCGGAGTCTTTTTCTTTTCTTAGGCATTCAACTGTTAAGTGTTCTGCTGTACATTTGACACATCTTGGGATGTTACGGCAAAAGTTTTTTGTGTCCAAACCTTTGGCAGCGCTTGCATGGTAGTATTTCTCTTTTTGCATGAGGTGCTTCAAATTGCACCATTGTATTTAGAAGCATATCGAGTTTATATATATCCTTATTGTTATTGTTTGGTTTTAAATCTATAAAGTATATAGGTAGTGATATTTTTGTGTCACGTTGTTTTATATTACAAATATTTGTCACATGGTGTCCTTTTTCTAGTAGTGCTTTAATTATTGAAGTATAGACCGGACTTTCTGCAGGTTGAACTTTTACCTGATCATTGTATAACGACTTTAATATGTATTTCCGGTTAGCAATTTCATCCAACAGTTCAACTAAGGGTTTTATGTTTTTAATTCCTGCTACAAATATCGGTGGTGGCTTAGGTTCGGTAGGTTTTTTGTCTTCTTCTCTAAGTACATTGAATCTATTGTCTCCCAGCCAGTAATCTTGCTCTTTTGCTTGATTGGTTTCTTGTTCTTCATTATTCCTGGTCCGTTTTTCACTGTAAGGCACTTGCTGCCACTGATTTGTTCTATTTATGCTTGATACGTATGTAAAGGTCGCTGGTTGTTGTATTTGATTAATTATTAGGATTTGAGTGTTATTTTGAGGCTGGCTATTATAAATTGTATTTTACAGGTGTTCTTGTTGGATCGGCACGGGCTGTGAGTATGATAAGTTTGTTGGTGTTTGAAAATAAGACATCTGCGGGTTTGGCTGCCCATAATTATTTAAATTTGGCTGCCCCGAATTAACGGCCCATAAATGGGCGTATAAGCCACTCAAATTGCAAATTTAATCTATTTACAGTTGCAGAATATTAACTGGATATAAAGACTAATAAAAGTTTGCACTTGACCCCAGGTTAAGCGTATGTGTTGCTTGATAATTCGATTGCACCGAAATCACAACCATAGACAGCGAAATTCAAACGAATACTGAGTTACGTTGCTAACTTGATTTCTAACCAACATCAAAACCTGGTTTGTAAATAAACTTTATCTACACTCTTACAAAATTGTGCAGTCATGACCTGCTCTGAGTCATGTTGAAAAAAGATAGACTATACAGGCTGGCCAGTTTGATTGTTTTCAGTGACTTTCCCGATCAAGTTTATTTTTGATCTCCCTGTATATTAAAAATCATGATTACAAAATCTATATATTTATGTTAAATTTGAGAATTATAATTCTGTTTCACATTACAATTACCTTATTTGATCTGAACAAGGCTACCAAAGGCATTTACTTCTAAACACTGGTCTCCTATATAAAACAACTAAATTGGTTATAGATTTATCTATACATATATAAAGGAAAGTCACAACCCTGACTAATCAACGCAGAGCCGTAACCACTAGTACTACAAACTTGAAATTTTGGTGAAAGGTTCAATTTGTTACGTAAGGTAGTGCTAAGAAGGGATTTTTTTAAATTCTACCCCTAAGGGGATGAAAAGGGGTAAAATATGTTTTCACGAATTCCTCAATATCTCTTACAGCCGATGAGATATTGACTTGGTGTTTACTTGCAAATATTTTCAATGGAAATGCCTAGAAAAGTATTTCAGGATTTTGCCCTAATCAACCCCTAAAGGTGCAAATATGGATACGTGGTGAAATAAAGAACCTTTCGTATCTTCTATGTTTCTTAAGTTAGAATACTTATTCTTTATTTGGTATATATGTAGATGTGATTTTAAAATATTTAAAAAATGGTTTAAGGAATTTTGAAAAAATTACCCCTACGGGGGCGAAGCGGGGTAAACTGTGTTTTCACGAATTTCTCAATATCTCTTAGACGCGATAAGATATCCACTTGGTGTTTGCTTGCATAGGTATCTAAGGCAAATGTCTAAATACTTATTTCAGGATTTTGCCCTAATCAACCCTTAAAGGTGCGAATCTGCATTTGGGGTGAATTATAGAACCCCTTGTATCTCCTGTGTTTGTTGAGTTAGAGCATTCTCTTCCGTCATATCGATGTGTTTTTCAAATCTTTGGAAAGGAATTTTAGGGTTTTTTAAATTTCACCTCTAAAGCGGTAAAAATGAAAAACTGGAAAGAGGTAGGGGGTTAAAATTATTAATTTTTTTCCTCTCGGTTCATTTCAGGATAAATGGGGCTGAAAGAGTGTTTTGAAAATTTTACCCCTAAGGGGTGAAAAGGGGTAAACTGTGTTTTCACGAATTTCTCAATATCTCTTAAAATAAAATAGGAGAATTTCTGCAATTCTATCCCCAAGTGGTGGGAACGGGTATCCTGTTATAATTTATGAATACAACATTTAATAAGTACATATATTTTTGATTTTATCTCATTGTTATAGTACTATAGTTGTATCAATCTATACAAGGGTAACGACAATTACATACACATTTCCAGGTGATAAGTGAATAATAAGAGAGTTAAGGAGAACTTTTGTTTCCTTTTTACTTACAATATTGTTTTGCAGCCTTTGTTAGTTTAGCGTATTGAGTGAGAAGAAGGGGGGGAGGGCACTCCAAAATTAATTTAAGATTTAGAAGAAGAAACAAACATCTGTAGTCCGTACGAAGAACGGGCATCTTGCTAGTATAATATAATATAACACATTAATCTGACATAAAATTACAAAATCGTTAGACGTCGTCTATAATGAACTAATGATAATGGCGCGCCAGAGAATAATTGATATTTTTCTTCCAACATATTTATTATTCTGTTGAATTTGGTAGAGGCCATGTATCTCATGAGAACATATTTTATTGTATTAGTTTTCGAATGTACTGAGCATTTTGAATATATATACAGGGTGATTTTATAATACATGCATATAGTAAAATCTCACGCAGATAGCATAGAGATAAACCGGTCTGCAAACATATATGTTACAATTTGTATCAAAATGTGTAATGTAGCATGCTGTGAAAATGCTTAATTATTTTCAATTAATATCAAGATATCAAAAGGGTATCATGTGATAACAAGTGTAAGAGAATAACGGGTGGCAGTAAATATTAGCAACCAAGAGGTTGTTTACAAGAGTTGAAAAGTTTCTATAATTTAAAGAATCTCAGTCAAAATATTCACATTAAAGGTCTAATAATACCTTTAATTGTGAGGATATAATTAAAATTTGATACGTGTTAGTAAGAATAGCCTTCTGCACGATCAAATACTGACCAAGGGGTCAATATTATTCTTCACATAGTGAGTTGGAGATTTATAGAAGCCATTTCAAGTGGTCATTGGTGTACAAGCCATCAGTGAGTGTTTGTGTGTGGCATGCTGCAATACCGTTTTATGAAAATATTAAACGGTCAAGTCTGTCTACAACGAGCTTTTATGGGTCCTCATCATCTCCAAGTAGGTGTTTGACGACTTCGATCAGCGTGAAACTGATATTAGAACCACATCGCAAGTACGAGTTCGGCTGTTGAAGGTTAGTGTATTGTAGTAACAGTTTGGATACGGCAAATTTAAAATTTAAAACTTGTATTTAGATTTAGAGAATCTTAGAATATTAAGTTTTCTAAATTAATATTGTGATTTGAGTACTCGACGATTTAGATCTTTATAATTAGAAATTTATCATTTTGGTCTAGTTATTTTTTAAAAAAGTATTTATCCTCATTTACTGGAACTTTCATTTAATTAAATAATTTTGACAACTTTAATCTGACTATTAATTTGTAATGTCAATTCAAACGTTTAATACACTATAACAGTTAATTAGATTCAAACTCAAGTACTAGGAGTGTGATTTAAATAATCAAATTGATATTTATTTGGTCATTCAAAGTACAATTTATTAAGACAGTTTATATTTGACATTAATTCATTCAGCTGGGAAGTAAAGAGAGTCTCAATTGCTAAATAAGCTGGCTAGCCGAGGTATATTTAAACATGACATAATATCAAAGTCAATTATGAAAGTATGAGATATGTCAATATATGATTCAGTTGAAAGCAACAAGGTAAGTGAGAATTATATATATTATTATTGATATTACTTCTGTGAATTAAGCAAACAGGGTAGATATCACTAGTTTTTATTATACATAAAAACTCCTACAAAAGGGGTTGTGTAATAAATGCTGATAATAGAAGTACACCTTTTCTATAAATTTTATCAAAATTGGTGTACTGGGGTATATTAATTAAAGAAGATATAGTAATTTCTTTAAAATATTTTAGAAAACAAAATTTTTCATGCAGTTTGATCGATTTTTGTAAACATACAGTATCAACCTCTTATATGCCATACAAAAGAGTATGAAAAAGATGCACTTGCTGTACAACCAGTACGCTACAACTAACAGTTCTTGCTCATTGTCAAGTGGTTTGATTTCTGAAGGCATTTTTGTGCCAACACTGTGGGAGTGCTAAAAAATGATATTATTTTCCCTTCTTTCGGTTGCAGTTACTCCATAACGAAGCAAGTTTTATTACAATCTCTTTTTGCAAAACTGTTTATTTTATATTATTTAAATGAGATTTTAACGTATGCATGTATTTGAAAATCACCTTGCATTTATAGCGCTTTCCAGGTTTTTCTTGTATTTTATATTTTCGAAACCTGTAATTTGACGAAAACCTCTAGAGTATCATGTATTGCAGTAATTGTTTCTGTCTAACGTAAAGTTTTGGAAAAGGTGTACCTGAATTAAATAATCTAGTTCGTATTGAACATTTATTTAGTTGTAATGTTTTGTCTCTTATAAGGTTTATCATTTACGTCTTAGTTTATTACAAGGCTAATAGTTTTTTACGAAAAAATCAATGTAAGTCCATTTATCACTTCTGCGATAAAATCTTACGTATTGTGTAAAATATTATTCGCAGCGTTTTCTTTAGTTGGATGTTTATATCAGCCCAGATCTAACCGTAGAATTGAGCTGGGTTTGTAATTTTTTTTTTTTAGAATTAGTGCAAACAATTTGGGTGCATCTTCAACTCTCAAAAACCGAGCATCTCTTTACCTTCGTAGTTGTGCTTTTATGCTATTTAGACCTGGCGGTACTGTTTAAGAATTTAACTAATGTAAAATCATGTAATGTTACCGTTTTCCGTACCTGCATGCAGCGCAAGATCAGTATTACATCTTCCTTTAAGTGATCTTGACCATACATATAATATACACAGTATTTTGTCAGTGCTGTGCGTTTATAGTCTGTTTTTTGCTTTATGATTCAGAGCAGGCCTTGCATTTATATTATTTTAGCAGTGTACAACAGTTTAGTTACAAAATATACCTACCTAACATCAAAATCAAGGTCCCCGAAATTGTCACGTTGACACTTCAATAACGTTTAATAAAATGCCACGAAAAATCAGTATTAACAGTAAAACTAAAGTGGCTATAAAACGCTGTTTTACTAATATAAAAGATATCAATGGTAAATTAAGTAAAACAGCCGTCATTGGAAGAGTTGATCAAATCTTTGATGTAAGTATTAATAATTAAACCATTATAAAATGTCTTACAATTTGTTATTATGTTAGATTTTGAATGCAATTCTGTTTAATATTCTAAATGAAGCAAAATCACAACCCCAGCAACAACCTAATGACAATATGCAAAAGCAAAAAGAATTTTTAACTTGGGAGGGCTATAGGTTCAGGGAGGATATTAAGAAACTTTGGATTTTTTACTATGGATAAATTATTGCGATGTGCAAGAGAGTAACTAAATTATATCAGGACTCGTTCAAAATTATACTACACATTAAAAAAATATATATATATATATGTATATATATATATATATATATACTTCGTATGAGACATATTACATTAAACAAACTTACTAGGTAACATTAACGAAAATTAATGCTAAAAATAACTAACACAACTAACATTGCCGGTGCTCGATTAAAAAATATGGGATATAAATACAGAATTGTGAATGGAAGAAAATTGGTTTGTGAGAAGAATCATTTAATTTCGGCGAAGATTACTTCTTTAAAGAAATATTTACAATTTCGAAATTAGTGAAAAATGTATGTTGCAGACTTGAAAAGTAATCCATCTAAAGTTAAGGCGGAGGGAAAGAGATATACTATTTTGCATGCAGGATGCACATCAGGATTTTTACCAGGGTGTGACACTGTTTGACACGGACAATGATACTATCATAAGTGTATGAACGGTGGCATTTTTAGGCAATGTTGAAAAAACAGTTAATCCATCTTATACGTTTAGCATAAATAATAACTTCTACAACACAGATTTGCAAACAAAAGTCATCAGCAAGTTTTTAATAATATATTTTCACATTAGAACATATAGAAATTTTATGGCGTTTCTGTACAGTTAGATAACAACCATGTTTAAATAAAATTTCTTAAAATAAAGCAATACCTTATTTAATGTCAGTGGTTCAGTAATAATTGTAGCTTTCATTATGTATAATAGTGCTTATAAGATAACATATTGACGGTTGTAATAAGTTTTTGACATTGCTAGTGTCTTTTCTTTGTAACGAACTACCTACACTGTTACAAAAATGCAAAAGCAAAGCCTGCTCTGAATCATAAAGCAAAAAAACAGACATACAGCCAGTCTTATAAAGGCCACTAATCTGACGTTAACTTTAATTCGCTGTTAAAACAAACAAAAGCGCATCAAAACGTTAGTGCTTATGACATTTCATTCATTAGTAAACAAATTTTGACGCGCTTTTGTTTATTTTAACAGCGAATTAAAGTTAACGTCAGATTAGTAGCCTTTATATATATCTACTAATATCGTATTGAATTGTTTTGAATCAGAACACCTGTTTATTTCTTTGTTATTGGATTTTAGCACTTCTGTGAAACTATTAAACATTTTGGGATTTTCTAAATATTTTAACCTTGTTGAACCTTTACGATTGATTTTGATCGTTAATGTGCTTACTAAATTTACAGAGAGGTCTTTTTTGACGAACGCCGTGTAGTTACACATATGTCATTCAACTGGTTTTGTTGGTTCGCAACTCCCAAAATTGTTCACGCTAAACTAAAACATGCACAAAGTTTTTTATGATAATAAAAATACACACGATAATTACCAATACTGCGAAAAAGTAGAATTTTAAAGAAGCAGTTTTGGTACTTATGTTAAAAAAATATTTCAGAGCATGTACTCCACGTAGGGTTCATTTGGAGACTGATAGTTACGTCAAAAGTGTTTTAATTTGGACAGAATTGATTTTTTTATTGATGCGCGAAAACTGCAAATAATTATATTCTAATTGTTCCATCATGTGAGCTTGCGCTCAGGTTACATGCCCTATTCAAAATTAAAATCATCGATTATGTAGTTTAACCTAAGTTTATGAATAATTCGATTCGTTCTGAGTTCCCGTGAGAAATCGTGTTAGTTGTTAATTGCAATCAAACTACATAATCCACGACTTCAATTTTACATGAATTGTGTAAAGGCGCATATTGATGCAGTTAAAATGGAAATATTTGCATGTACGTATCAATATGACATATTTTAAACACTTGTGGAAATAATTCCATTAGGCTACAGTAGCGCAGCATCTATTTTTAATAGAATATTTTCCATTCATTTTATTTACATTGTTTTTCTACTATTATACTAGTCTACTATTTTAGGCTTTCAGGCCTTCATTTCAGCGTTTTAATTTTGAAATTAGTAACCGTTTTTTTAGAAAACTGATTAAGTATTGTAATGGTTTTTAGTGTAACGGTTTGATATCAGATTAAGAAGGTTAAAAGAATACAGTATTAAATTACAAATATGAATTTAAATATTAGACGGATATCAAAATTATTAATACGTATTTGGTAAAGAAATGAAATAGAATTAAAATTCAATTGAATAATGCTATATAAAAAGCAGACAGGTTCTAACATAATTTAATTATTATCTGAAATAAAGTGGAGTATTAATATCAATTACTTATTCTAGAAATATCATTCAATATAGTGTGTATGAAATAAATATGATACAAATTATATAGAGTGTTGGGGTATATGCAAAACAATATCACTAAGGAGCTTTTTAATTATTAGAATGTAATATAATTTTGGGCTAAAAAATGTAATACGTTTGTAAGCGGCAACATTTTCTAAATTAAACCCTTTATAAAAAGATTTTATTCTGTTTGGTATGTAAAGGGTTGCGCATGAAAATAACATTTGCGATAAGGGTTAAAAAATGGAATTGGTGATGGTCAAGAGACGTTTGAATGTGGTGAGAGTGCCATATGTAATACAGTTATAATCTACAAAAACAATTTCTGGAATTGGATGCAAGTTTATTGTCAATCAATTACATCATATGAATTGGATAACAGGGGCTGGTTTTAGTGGCAGTGGTTTACATCGAGTTTGTTAGCAGAGTGACATCCTTGTGCTGTGGATAGGAGGTTTTTCATCTGCTGGAGTTGTACTTCGCCAAGCTTATTATTGAAGTGTCATTTTGTAACTTGCATCTAGTCAAGGTTTGTGATATTGGGTTGTCAACAGCTTGTGAATTTTGAAAGGAAGACGTGAAAGGCGTTTGCTTCTGATCAGTTTTGGCAGTTCTGTTGGTTACCGGATGCATTTGGCTTGGTAAAAGAACATATCAAGGTCCATAGACAGGTGAGAGGCTACAGGTATTTATGTAATAAAATGCAAGTAAAACATAGAAAGAGTGAAGTGAGGTAATTTTAAAAGGGAGTACTAACTGTTTAATATTTGTTGAATGACAAGTAATGTAACGAAAAGGTATTTCTAATTGATTTTGCACTTGCATAATTTGAAGTGACATTGACCTTCGTACAAATTGTCACGGAATTAAAAAATGAAGTTTCAGGAATTAAAACAGTCTTGATTATGAGTGAACCCGACCTGTGTTTTTTAACAGTAAATTATTTTACCAGAGCTAGAGATATTTATTAATATTGAAAATTCGTAATTTATAAAAGGGTAAATGAGTTACTAAAATTCATCTTAATTAAGAATTAATTGAAAATTAACTAAAGTATAACAAAAGTCACACGTCATAGCTAAAGCATAATAAATATTGTTATAACATAAAACCATTTACATACTTAAAAAACATTGTAACATATATAGTCAATGATAACAGTATATTAGTATGCACTTAATATAACATCTTTTTTCTACCACTATTAAATAAGACACTCATTATTATACAATTCTTAATAAGTATTGTGAATCATTATTAACAGGTTTTAAGGAATAATTCCTTGCTCAACAGTTGGTAACCAACCACAAAATGGAATCCTCATTACTTAGCAGCTTGATAATCAATCACAAACATGTATTTATAACATTAAAAAATCAATCGACCATGGAAACAAAATAATACATGTTATAAATTGTACACACGCCATTTTGGCATCCGCGCAGAAAGGAGGACTTCATAAACACATCAATGTTAAAGTAATACAGCTCTTAGATACTGAACATGACGTTAACCGCTCGAAGCGCAAGAAGCCTCAAGACCTTGTATCATTGTAAATAGTCTTATGTATAGTACTGTACATAATTGTAACATTTGGATATTGATTTAAGTACGTAATACTGTTTATTTAATTAGAAATATTATTTATTTAGTTAACTACTAACATTGTAATGATAATATCCCATTGCATATAGAGAAAAAATATTATTTTAAATTTATGTCTCTGGGCGTTTTCATATCAAAACGTAATAAATAATGAGTTCAGACAGTGATAGTGATGTAATATGCACACCACCGGGTATTTCGAAAGCAGCACAGGTTACGGCAACAAACTTATTATAAGAGAAATCGAAGAAACAATATCAAAGTGTATATCAGTGATTCATGAGTGGGTGAAATCTAAAAATGTACATTCCTTCTCAGAAAACCTTGTGTTGGTATATTTTCAAGAATTACCTGAGAAATATTAATTATCCCCTCTATGACCCTAGTATTCAATCTTAAAAAACACACTGGAACTAAATAACAACACGAAGATATACCTAAGATTACCAGATTTTTTAAATCCGAAATCTGAAGGTTATTCACATAAGAAAGCCACTGAATTCTCTCCATAAGAAATCACTAAATTTATTAATGAAACTCCCGACCACAAATATCTTACAAAAATAGTAGGAAATTGGTACGAGTATTTTAATTATAAAAAATCACCTTCCGGTATTTTATCAGATCTTCACTTTTCAGATGATCAAATACATAGGTACTGGGTGAGCTCCTTAAATTTTTTATTTCTGTCTAATTTTGCTTTAACTCGGGAATTATTTGTTTAATGAAAATAATATTTTGCACATCAATCAGGTTTTTACCCTAGACAAAAACAGCTGGACCCAACGCATATAAGGTGAATACCTTAAAATATTATTTTTGGCCCGCAATGTTTTCAAAAAATTTTGTTTAGAACTTCCACGTATGAGAAAATTTCGATGTAAAGCTTTTTATTTTATAGTTGTAATAATTATGGGGATCATGTATTATGTTAATTTTTAATTTTTAGCATTTTTCCCCCTATCATTTTGGGCTAGTGTACCCCTGGGCGCCTACCAGATACGCCACGTGGTTCATATCCCACTTATATACTAAATTTTAAAAGAAATCTAGCGTGCTCATACCTTTGAAGACCTGTGTGGTTTTTCCGTTGTGCTTTATACTGAATGACAGCCACAACGATTTTTTAATTACTTTGAACACCCGTGTTTCGATTAACCCGTCGCCTGGTTGTCTAGACGCGGTGTGGCATATCGCATTTAAAGAATTTAATTTCAACATTTTCCTCATGAACGAATTGCAACATGTCTATCAAAAAATTGAACCATAATTTTCAACGACCAGGTTGGTTCACCTTTCGCGTCCGCACCCTGCATAACTTTTCGAAGCCATTAAAAGTTAGCTGCACCTTGAATCTACTACGACGGTTCAAGGCTGGATTTGGGTGACACCAATCTTTTGCAGTATTTCCGCCCCTATCCATCCCTGGATGGATGCCTCCCTTCTTTTTAGCATAATATCACCTTTCCTGCTATAAACCCATTTGCCATTTTATTTTTAAGCATTTACTTTCCCCTACTTATTAACATTCTGCTTTTTTATTTACAAATTCTTCCAGTGGCGAAGGAACTACTGTAATTATGGGGGGCAGAAAAAAATTTTTTTTAGTGTTTTAACATAAGTAACTAACCTTTATGTTCGACTGTTCCATAAACACTTTATTATGGTATTATTTGGCGTCCATGAAGTGCCACCTGTCAATGTCCAATAGTTATTTTCAAAAATAAATATCATTTTATTCAAATGAGGAAAGGAGATTATATTAACTGAAAACTTTACAAAAAATAAAAAGGAATTCATTTTTAATACCTTACGGTAATAGACAGTTATTTTTGATATTGCACACTTCGAAACTATCAAATGTTGACTAGAATTTTCTAATGTGTCTAATATAAATGTTATTGTAGATAAAAGAAAATCTTCTGCGGTGCAGTCGAACGTAATGATTTGTATGCAGTTCGTACATAGTCAGACCTAAATTGACTCGTCCTCTTTATCACTACGCTACGCCCGCTCTGTCATAAAACACCCGTCCAATAAAATCCTACATTATGTACTTGATAAATAAATAACTATAATAGTTACAATGAAGCTAAAATACTTTTTAGTCGCGTATTGAATGGTCATAAAGATACAAAACCTGAAAGGTATACTTCCTTTTTACTTCTTTTACTTAGTAAAATATAGTATCATTATTTTTTTGAACTCGACATTTTTGAGAACATATCAGTTTTCTTGTCTTCTCGCTCAGAAAAAGTGTTTTCCAAGTGTTACCTGTCTGGCAGTTTGTAAGCCTGTCATTTTGTGAGACTGTCAGTTTGTCTGTGACCTCTCTACAGCCCATATGGTTTAATTGATCGACTTCCAAATTTATATCTTTGTTTTTAATATAAATTTGGATATCGCAGTCATTTTGTTAACATCCTGTAACCGGAAGTTATATTTTACTCTTATGTTCTTCTGTTTTCTCAGAAAATGTTATAGTTGTTGGATAAAAATTAAATATCATAGAACAAGATAATATATTATGTAATTATATTTTCTTGAAAAACATCTTGAAACAATCACAAAGTTAAAGTTTTGCAAAAGTTTCTCCAAAACAAATGGAAATAAAATGTTTAAAACTATTGTATATTACGTACCGATCTATAACTTTTGTCGAAAAGGTTTTTTGTTAGTATAGTTAATGAAAAATCGCAAATTGAAATTTTTACAGGCAGTAAAAGGAAGTCATGTGGTGATCACACTTCACTTTTTCATATGGAAATTCAATCTAGAGAAACCAATGACAACAAGCATTGTCACTAGATTGATAGAAACTTCTGGTTATTATTTTTCTAATGAGGTTAGATTTCATGTTGACTGGTTGACACCGTAATTATTTTAAACCAGCGTTCTGCTCCCAAATTGGGCGCGAAATAATAATTTGTACAAGAGTGATCCATTTTGTGTGTCGAGTTAATTTTGAGGTTAGAAAATCCACATAAAAAAAGTCACTTATAAAAATTTAAAAACCCTACTACTGGCTTACCTGCGTCGCCCTGAGTCGATTGACACCAAAATCAGCCAATTCGGCCCACGGGTTCGCTCTCAAACTGGCGTCAAGCAAAGCAATAATTATTATGTTGGATTGTAGTTCTGCCTATTATAAACTGAAATTGTCCTTAGTGCAATACCTACTTAACTAGTTAAAACCAAATTATAAAATCACATTTCAAGTTTATAATAGCCAAAGCTACAGTATAAAATAATGAAATGTCAACCTGTCGACAAGAAAGCTAACCACACCGCAAAAATAATAACCAGAAGTTTATATACGAACACATTACTTGTTGTCAATGGCTTCCCTAGAATTTCGGAATTTGCATTTCCATATAAAAAAAAATGGACGATATCGAATTCTCTGCTGTGGAGCTAAAAATATTGACGTGTTTAACCAATTCCTCGTCTTTTATTTCTGCACCTACCATCTACAAATTACAACGAATGTTAGTATCTCGTATAGATTAATGTGAACACCCTATGTACACATTTTTAAAAACCTCATAGTATACATCGGAGGGGGGCAAATTATATCATTTGTCCCCCCAATATATTCTATGAGGGGGTGATCGCCACCTTGCCCCCCCCCCTGTTCCTGCGCATCTGAATCCTTCTATTCTGTAATTTTAAATTCTTATTTCAACACCATTTCTCAAACTGGCTTTGGTTTTCTTTATTTCCAACTTAGTAACCTTTGCAAATATTGTTCCTATGCGTTATTTCTTATCACTCTAAAGTAATTTGAGTTTAGTTGTTATTTTTATATTTCTACTTCCCACGTCAAAAAACGAAGAAAGTATTGTAATCACAAAAAATCACGTTTCAGCGTCTTTAGATGATGAAAAACAGATTTTCTAAATTTCGTCTGTATGTCTGCCTTTTGGCGGTATAACTCAAAAACTAATTGTTGGAGGATGGCGATATTTTTCCTGCAGATTATATGTCGACCTGGTATAAAACCAAAAAAAATCCGGAGAAATATATACAGGGTGAGCAGCTTAGAAAAATTAAGTTCTGTTTATTTTTACGTTGACTACGAAATAGATTAGAGTAATAATTTGCACATAGGTCAGGCTTTACACTTGACGAAAATAGGACTCAACATACAGGAGAATGTCACAAAAGGGTCAAAACGTTTCAACAATAAGACCGTTTTTTTTTAAATACAGCCATGGGTCGCACACGTACCAGTGGGGCTGAATGCCCTACTGTAACATATCAATGCCGTTACAATATCATACGCAGGTGATGTAGATCGAATCCCACGGCTGGTAATTCTTTTAAATTGACAGTTAATATAATTCGCATAATCAAGTGTTTCGTTTTATTGTATCATTATTATTGGGCTCGTTACGATGTTTTTAACCCCATTCTCTTTGATTTCTAAAATTGTTTAGAGTCACTTGCGTGGGACGTTCAGAGTAAAACAATTTACAGTTTTTTTTTCTTGATTTCCCTGTGCTTATGTTTATATTGGCCCTTAAGCCATAATAAATAGATAAAGAACATGAAGTACTTACTTTTAATGGTTTTGCTTTTGTTCGTAAATAAATAAATTTTTAAATTTCTGTGTTTTTAGTGATTACAAATTACATTATTCACGTATAACCAATCAATTATGAGAAATAAAATACATACAAACGATTTTCAAGCAGATGCCTGACTAAAACATGGTAAACAGCGTTCGAGCGGTTCAGTTGAACTTCAATAAACAAAGTTTATATTTCAAGAAACTCCCTTCCATGACGGTTCTTCGGCCCGCTTTTTAATTTGTTTTATTTTTAAATTGATTTATTCTGAATTACCGAGTGGTCCCTCTTATTGTTTTAGTATTACTAGGAACGTTAAGATATTTTTAGCCCTAGTAGCCTTTGACTTTTCTTATTTAGTGTCACAACTTCTACTTCGTTTACTAACAAAAGATAAAAGCCCCCCTGTGGGCTGGGGTAAGAATAAGCTGACAGTATTCTCTGCTTGTCGTAAAAGGCGACTAAAAGAGGCCGGTCAATGGCCGGAAGGGCGGATGAGCGTTACTACTATTCCAACGGCTAAAAGGGCAGAAGAACCACCGCTGTAATAGGGAAGCAGCTATCACAGTAGGAGGAGTAAAAACCTCGTTAAAAAACCTGGGTTCAACTGGCTCCGGTTGATAGCACCTAGTATGGGCCCCTGTCTAGGGTTACAGAATGATAACTGCTTTCGTAAAAACTTGATAAACTGCAAAAAATCCTATAGACAAGCCTCGGAACAAGGACGGAAAGAAAGAACAACGAACTAAGCGAGAAAAGGTTATACATTTTGGAACATGGAACATACAAGGTTGACGAGGAAAAGCAGAAGACGTTGTACAAGGTTTAGATAAAGTGAAAGCCGATGTAATCGTTCTAACAGAAACAAAAAGAAAATGAAAAGGTATAGAAAAAATCGTAAATTTCATACATCTGTTTAGCGGAGTCCATAAAGAAGAATGAGCCTGCAGAGGTATCTCAATTATGATACATATGAAACACAAAAACAAGATAATGCATTGGGAAACTGTAAATGAAAATATAATAACGCTAAAGATGAATCACAAAGGACACAAGATAACAGTAATCGGAGTCTATGCACCAAGCGAGGATGCCACAAATATAGAAAAAGACCAACATTATACAGTTATACATGATATCCTAAGTACAATACGAAACCAACGTGAAATTATTATGATGGGCGACATGAATGCTAGAACTGGAAATAAATAAAATAACCAAGTAGTCGGAAATTTTGGAGAGAACACGTGAAATGACAATGGACACAGACTAATAAACTTATGTGAAAACTATGGACTCAAAATCTTAAATAGATTTTTCAGACATAAGGACATACACAAATACGCGTGGCATCAAGAAACAAGGCAACTCAAATCTATTATAAATTACAAAATTATAAGAAAAAAACAACACTTAAGGTTTATGATGCACGAGTATTTAGAAAGAGAGAGTGTGGCTCAGACCACTATTACCTAAACTCAAACATATACATTCCATCTACTTAGAAAATGTATCCAAATCAAAATAAATATACATTCAAAAACGACAAAGTGAATCAGGTCAAATATAAAACATACTTATTAGAACAAGATAGTATACGAGAACTATATCGAACTAGACTAGAACAAAAACTAGATGATGCCTTAAAACCTACGATGCTAATGATCTCTACAAACACATAATGTCCAATATCAGAGAAGCAGCCGAAGAAGCCCTTGGAAAGGAAACATCGAATATAACACAAAAACGAAACGATTTTACCGGGAGCGAAGAATTAGAAATACAGAAAACATATAAACAAAGACTTTACCTAAAATGGATAGCCTTAAAATCCGACGAAGGCAAAATAAACTATAAAAGAGAATTAGCAAAGTTTAAAAGAATGATGATTGAAGAAAAAAATAGAAGTTGGGAAAAGAAATGCTTGGAAATAGAAATGAACTTAGGAAGAACTAAGTCGTTCGAAGCTTGGAAATACATAAGAAACACAAAAGCGGAAAACATACAAAGAATTAATCTAATAAATATGGAAGAATGGGAAACACATTATAAACACGAACTAACAGAAGAGAGACCGGAATACCAGCTGTTATCACCAACTACGTACCAAGTAGAAGGACATCTGTACTATCTATGAAAAATAGGAAAGCATGTGGGCCAGAGAGTATATCAGCAGAATTAATCAAATATGGTCCTGATAAATTAATAAAGATGCTAACATACTTATTCTAAAGATATATAAAAGGAGAAAACATTCCAGATATTTGGAAGATGGGATGGATCACTCCCATATATGAAAAAGGCCAACGCAATAACTGCGAAACTGTGACAAGCATAATAAGTCGAATATATGAGAACGTTTTGAAATACCTTGTAGAAGAAGACTACGGCCCAACTGAAATACAACAACAAAATGGATTTCGAGCAGGACCGTCGTGCATAGATAGTATCTCCTGCATAACACAATTGATTGAGAAAAAGCTGGCTACTGCTAGAGAAGCACATTTACTATTCGTCGATTTAACTAAAGCTTATGATAACGTACCCATCCGTAAACTATGGAAAATACTAGAAAGAACGGCGATTAATAATACAATAATTCAAGCCATTACACATCTCTATACAGATTCAGTATCACGAGTAAACATAGGAAATGTACTATCCGGAGCATTTCAAATAACGAAAGGTCTTCCACAAGGTTGCTCCGTATCACCCACTTTATTTAAAGTATATTTAAACTACGCCCTACAACAGTGGAGAAAGAAATGTCATGATATGGTAATCCCACTAACACATCAAATGTCCTTTTACACCCTCCACTTTTCGGATGACCAAATCCTAATAACACAAGATAACGAAGATTTGGAGTACATGAGCCGGAAACTAATAGAAGAGTATAACAACTGGGGTTTAAGCGTAAATTTTAACAAAACCAATTATATGTGTGTAGGAGGACCTTCAGAAGATCTGATTTTAAATGACGGTGGTGATGGCGTTATAAAGTCATGCGATGAATACACCTACTTAGGAACTAAAATAACCAGCTCAGGGAGAAATGAAAAAGAAAGTGAAACAAGAATTTCAAAAGGAAAGAGAGTCACAGGTGCATTAAATTACATCTTATGGGACAGACATATATCGAAATCAAAGAAAAAGCAAATATACAACTCGATTTTCAAAAGTATTGTGCTATATGGACGTGAAGTATGGCGAATAAACTCTACTACAGAAAATAAACTGAGAGTAATTGAAAAGGACTTTTTACGCCGATCAGCTGGCATCTCAAGCTTGGATAGAGTCCGAAACGAAAGAATAAAAAACATTATGGACGTTGAAAAAACAATAGTATGGGCGCATGGGCGAAGAGAGAGCTCCAAAACAAATACTACAATGGACACCTTAAAACGAAGGAAGGAAGAAAAACCGAAAACAACTTGGTTGAGTGGAATCCAAAGAACAATGTCTCAACGGAATTTGGAGCCTGGTGACTGGGATGACCGAAGAAGATGGCAAATAGGAACCGTAGGACGTAGAAGAACGCTGTGAAACGGGATATACGAGTACATATATAAGATAAAAGCAGTAATTTGCATATAGCTCAGGTTTTATCATTGGCGAAAATGAGACCTAACAGATACAGAATAAACATCAGAAATAGGACAGAATAATTTATAACGCAGAAGAAACTCCTAGAATTCGATTGCGGCCGTGGCGCCGGCCGTTGTTCTAGCGATAAACCAGAAGCTCTCCGTCACATATTCGCCTGGAAGGGGCGGAGTTCAAACCCCACCAGACTACATATTTTTTATTTGCAAATTGATCTAATTCGCGCAGTTCCCTGTAAACCCCTTTACAGATTCTTTAATTGCATTTAAGTGTAATAAATGTTAATATCACATTGCAAATAGACTGAAAGTTACACACAAAAGCTAATTATCTCTCATGTTACTAATATGTTTAGAATTCTTCCATATAAGCAATCCAATGAAGTAACGTTATGTGAAAATCACAAGAAGTGATACTTATTAGACTCCGAAGAGGATATAAAAAATTAACTCAGAATTACCTATTACAAAAAGAAGATTTACCCATAAATAATGGTTGTCAATAACCCTTCACCGTTCAACATCTGATGTGTAGGGTAAGAAGTGGGTTAACTTTAGGACCAAATACCAGATCAAAGCCAACCTAAGAATAACTTTGGGAACCCAAGATATGGTAATTTTACTACAGTATTGAAGCAACCTGGACTACTAGAAACCACTTATTGTATATGTATGTTTAGTACCAAAAACGTAGGCCTGTAATTTGTATATTAAAACCAAAATTATGATTCAATTATTTAATCTCGTCATTCTTTTATAAAAACTGAATTATATCAAAAGTATATATATCTTTGACTCTGTTGGAGGAGCAATTAGGAGGTTTAGAGTCGCTAAGATCATCATTGTAACTGACAATACTTAATTTCGTGGTGTTTAGTGAGATGTAATAATTTAATGCTGCTAAAGTAATTTAGGGTGCGTAGAAGGAAAAGATCATTTTTGCCAAACGTCTAACAGGCATCCATAATTCTCAAATATCTTGCCATATTATTACAGCACACGTTTGAAAGTGTCAGCTTTATTGCTACTTTGCGAGATTGATAGTGTCCATAATTTAGGCGAATTCTAGGCAGATGTTCCATCAAAGACGTTATAGTCAACTGCCGAAGTTTATTCGATTTAAATAACGATCGCGAAATTATCTAAGGAGTTATCGTTTTCGGAAGTAAATACTTTGCTATTAGCAACTATTAGGTTTTTTTTGGCGAATGATAGGGATATATACAGTATAGAGGATACATTTAAAAAAATAGAATTACCATTGTTATTCAAATAAACATCAACACTCCATTCTAAATATATTTTAAAGGACTAACGAAAATTATTGCTTATTGAATCTTAAACGTATTGTGAATAATCATTAAATCTCGTGCAATATTAAATGTATGTTTAGCTCTACTTACAGATACACCTGATTGTTTAATAAAAATGTTTTCCAAATAGATGGTAAAATATTTAAGTGCACTATCATTCTAAAAGTCTTGTCGAGTTAATGCCTGTTTCAAAACGCAAGAAGGTAATTACAGTTGACATGTATTCTTGGCTTCATTGAAATCGACTACACCTAAAAAGACAAGTAGACGCTTCCTTAACTTTCTTTCTAGCATAAATAAGGCTTTGCTTAATATGTCTACACCTTTTTCAATTGTAATTCAGAAAGTTCAGATTAATAAATTGTAGTTCAGAAAGCTTAAATTGTAATTCAGAAGAGTAAATTTCAATTAACAAAGTGTAACTTGTAATTCAGATTAGTAAATTGTAATTCAGAAAGCGTCAGACAGCATCAGTTCTAGTTCTGAAAGCATACCTTGCTATTCAGAAACTAAGGGACGACCTTTATGAAGAATTACTATGTAGATGCATACATATAGTGGGGTGTACAGTTTGCAATAAATTTAATATTTATTGTTAAAAAATCATCTGATATAAAGGGCTTTTAGTAAGAGCGTATTATAATAATTTTGAAGTTAATTTATTTTCAACCATAAGATGACAAACAAAAATTAAGTTAGATCAACCCAATTGTTTTTTACAAATCAACAGTACAACAAATATGAAATTTACTATGTTATGCAAATGACAAATAAAAAAAAAACGATGTGGTTACAATATAAATAATTAAATTTACAAACAAGAAATGTATCACAACACAAATTCAATTAATATTTTCAAAGTCGCCAGTGTTTGCAATTTTTACTTATATTCAACAGCAACTGCTCTTATTTGCATTCCTCTGATTAGCCTAACGACAATTATTTTTTTTCCGCAAACATTCAAATGACGGGATATGTTTTCCAATAACTGATTTTCGACGTTTGGTGACAGCGAAAAATTCGGCAGTTAATTTAAATGCACAGCTTACTAAGCTATTATTGTAAAACTTGAGTTTACATTAGGAAAAGTGTTTCGACAACAACCGAGCGAAACGATATGATTTACAATTAAAGTCTGCTTAGCAGCCTCTTATTTGCACTGCATAATTAACTAAATTTCTAATTTCGAACTGGGTTGTTAACAGTTTATCGTATGACTAAATATGGAAGGTTTTATTATGCTTGTCATATTATAAAGGTAAATACAAATTAGCGTGACTTTAAGCCCGAATAATCTCCAAAGACTGATTGTAAAAAGTCAAATATACTAAATTAGTTATAATTTCTATTCAACGGTTTTGCTTTAGTGCTGTCCCATTCTGTGCACTTTTTCAATGAGTTGCTTTTGCTTCGGTTATTCAGAAACTCGCTAGTTATCGATTTGCTCCTGATGTAGCTTTGGAGGGTACAATACGTACTCGAACTTTTTTATTATCGTGCTGCTTAGCATAAAGAAAAACATTTCCATTGAAAATTGTCGAGAGAATACGAGAAAAATACGTTATAAATTTTACAGTTCACATTCCGTCCTATACTGATTTTGAATATTGCTGTGTTTCGGAATAATAAATACGAAGGCGTCGGTTTGCATAAGTTAATAAAACAAGGGGGAGGATATTTACGAGAATTCAAAATTATAAGTAACATTCATTCATCATGAATAAAATAATAGTGTTAAATCTTTTGATGAAAATAAGATCGAGAAGAATTGTAATTATATCAATTATATTAAAAGATTCTTCTTTATTAGATCGTGGTGATAAAATAATAACTGAAATAAGGTAAATTAAATACATTATTTAATTTGTTCAGTAAAAGCACAGCCTTAAGAGGAAATAGGCATAGGTTATAATAAGTGTAATAGGTACACACATTTTCCTCAGGCAGTTGTGTAATTGTATGGAGTAATATGGAGATAGACATTTGGTATATTACGAGAAACCTTCACGTCAAAACCGGAATTTGATTCAGTAAGTGCCTACTGTTTATATCTTTACATTAAGCATGTGTTATTTACAACAATAGGCGTTCGCATTATGGATATTAACGATGCAAATTTGATTATGAGCATCTTAACGATACGAGTTTGATTGCCAAAACGAGGCGGTGAACCGAGTTTTGCGGCAATCAAACGAGTCTGGTTATGTGCCATAAGCAAACGTACAGTGTTCAATATTTTATCTTTATCAATAAATTCTCATTCAATGTATTTTTACTTCCCTCATCTGAAAGACGAAGGAAGTATTGTAATCACGAAAAAATCATCTTCCGAGATTTCTTCAGATCTTCACGTTTCAGAGTCCCTAGACGACGAAAAACAAGTTTTTTCAATTCCGTCTGCCTGTCTGTCTCTCTGTCTGTCTGTCTATGTGTGTCTGTCTGTCTATCTGTCTGTTGGCGGTATAACTCGAAAAATATTTGTGGGAGGAAGACGATATCTTGCATACACATTATACATATATTGCGATGGTTTTAAGCCCACAATTTGGATCTATTTGCAGTGCGAAATATTTAACCAAGTGAATAAAGCACAGAGTTAAGGTATTTTATATAATTGCAATTTTAAACAATAATAAAAGTATTAAATGCAGGGGTAATGAAATGCGAGAAGCAGTAATTAGTCGGATAAAGGCACGCAAAAGCAAAGCATATCTCAGAGGGTTTGAATATGAGGTTTTAGTAAAATAATACAATCAAAATGATAGGTTTGGGCATATTTAAAGCCAGACCAAACGAAAGTATTCCACAGAAAAGGTTTGTTAGGTGCATATAAATGAGCGCAGTTATTAATAAAAGCAAAGGCTAGTGAAAAGGCGAGCAATCTGAAAGGTAGATGAAAGCAATATAAGGGAATAGAAAATAGCAAAGAGTAATCCAGAATTAGGCAACGGAAGAGAAGAAAGGCAAGTGACGTGTAAAAATAGTGAACTCAAATACCAGTGTAATAAAAAACAAAGTGCAAAAAACAGAGCAGTGATTTTATAAAAACGTGTGTGTGTGTGTGTAACGAGAAGGAACAATACCAGTTATAAGCAAAAGACAATATTTAGATTTAAGAAAATGTTAATTTAAGATTTATGTATTCAAACTTTACACTGTTCAGTTATTTGTTATCAAAACTAATTTCTAATTAATAGTAGAAGATCATGGTAACATAGCAACGTGATGTTTTTTTGTTGTCAATAGGAGGAGAACAATTGAATTAAATTATTGGAAGATTGGGCAAATTTGTGCTCCCTTTTAATTAATGTTTTTACGATAATAAAAGCGTTTTACCAATATAAAAAGTACCCAGTTTTATTGTCAAAGTATTGAGCCACCTGTGGGAGTGTTTGTATCCAGATCTACCACGATAAATTTACATTTTCCTAAAATCGTCTTCGAGTGGAAACGGCAGCCGATTACCTGAGTTTTCCGAAGTTCGTCTACGGCTAATTTAAGCATCGTAACCCAGAGGTCAGCAATCCAAGACATCAGAAGAGAGTGCAGGAGCATCCTGAGAGAGATTTGCAGCCAGAAGAACGTCTCCAGCAGGGAAAAATCAACGGCATCATCAGCAACCAGCATCGTTTCCAGCTCGACAAGATTTTACAGGGCAAGAACTAACTGCAATACAAGTGTCAGAATCCAAATACTTCGTGGGCTTCGCAAGTTGGAAGGCGTCATCAGAATCTGCGTATTTTGCGTACATTTTCAAGCATCAGAAGCAATTGCTTGTTGGCGTCTGTTCTACGTCATCTATAACAATGGAGTGGAGGTTTTGTTGCTAAGCAGGGTAATCAAATTATTTACCTGACGCTTCCTCTCCTATTTTCACAATTAAAACGTTCAACTAATCGGTATATTACGCAAACAGCTTTATGTGTTTTATCTATCAGATTCAGGTTACAAATATTATCTATTAGAAGTGAACATATGAGCTACTTTGGGGCACTAAAATCAAGGATACATTTTGAATATAGTCAAATTCTGAACTCACCTGAGAAAAGAGCTTTTGTGTTTTGCCGTGAGCTAATATAAAATATTGCAATTCACTAAAATATAAAGAGGGAGAATTCAGCCATTTATTTGAACATTAACTAATACATTTCATTTTAACTTGCCTTAAATTATACTGACAGGCAAAGTAAACAGAGTATAAATTAACATGAGAATTGTGTGGTCATTTGCCCTAACTTATTAAATTTTGTACCAAAATAAATTGAACTAACAAACAAACAGGGTGATTGCAATATACCTGGAATGAAACCGGAAAAACTTCAGACAGATATATACAGGGTGGGCACCTTAAAAAATAAAATTTGTTTATTTTTTATTCAACTTAGTTATAGATACAAGTAATAATTTGTACATAGTGCAGGCTTTATTATTACCAAAAATGGGAGCCAATAGATACAGAATAACTGATTGACGATACAAAACGAGGCACAAGTTAGCGCGTTACTAAATATAGCTGCGACGCAGGAATACGAGAGGTCGGTGCTTCATAGCTCAGGTAGAAATAACCCGTTCTCTTAAAATCCCACAAAACGTTGTGGGCTTCACACGCGGTCCGCCTGCCGTTCGAATTCGACCACCGGTAACGTTTTTTTAATTTGAAAATTTATTTTTTAGAAATGTGAAGATATATTTTTTTAAGAGGTAGCGTGGCTCAGTTGCTTAGCTTTCTGGGATACTGATCCACGTTACTCTAGGTGGCAAGATTCGAATCTCGCTGGGGTCACGTACTTTAGCGTTTTTCGTGCCTGAAAATAGTAGTGGAAGGCAACGGGATACCACCACGATGCCGCCGAATCTATCCCCAGGATGTTTCCACCCCTTTCAAGGGTTGAAATCGTCAACGTGCTGAAATATTTACATTTCCCATCAGCGCCACCTTCCATGAAGTAGCAGCACCAAGACAAACCAATTGAGGTTTAGGGCTCTACTGGCTCTACTTAGTTCTAAGTATTATTGTAATATAAGTTAGTACAATGTAAAACCATGTAAATAAAGCATAAGACACTTTAAGAAGAAAAAGAAGAAGATATATTTACCCCTAACTTAATTTGATTTTTAAAATTACTTATTGTCACAATGTCGACGAGGGAAGTTCTGGGTAAAGCCTTTTACAGATTTTTTCGTGATTACAATACTTCATTCGTTTTTCAGACGAAGGAACTAAAAATGCATCCATTATTTTTATCTTCAGACCTTTCTCTGCACGACTATAGAAAGACTTTTACGATATGGTAAATTGGATATATAATGCTATCATCCAAAGTAATATGCTGTTTTAATTTGAAAAACATTGAATTTTTACAAATTGTTGAGTTCAGTATTGAAGAAGTATGTGCTTAGTACTTAGCGACGAACGACATTATTTGCTTATTCTGAAACTCTGCGTAATGATTAAGTACTTTTGCTTAAAAGGCATTTTTTTATAGAAAATAACACGTAAACTTCTACTAACGTAAAATGCAGCCATAAAATTAACATAAATTCATATAAATGTATAGACAAAACATTTTTTATATACAGTGACCGCCAAAAAGTCGGCATCATATGGGAGATTTCTTTTTCTTTTTTCAATAATAATTTGTGCTAGTCAAAAACCTATTTAGCCCCTACCACATTTACCCAGTGATTTTCACTTATTTAGAAAATGACGTTTTTCGAAATTGTAAAATCCAAAAAGTGCTTTTTTTCGGAAATTAAGTAAGATTCCAATGGGATTTTTTTTAGAGTGCATTAGTTGTAGCTAAGTGAACTATCTCAATTTCAGGAAACACATATTTTCATTAGTTTTTACGTTTCTGATGCACGGTGCTTTTTAGGAGAAATATTTTTAGTGATAATTAATATCTATTGAAATGGTTTTTAAAAACTCTAATCTAGCTCTGTTAATGAAGTTCTGTTATGAAAATCCTGTAAATGTTCTTTTACAGTTATCTAAATGAAGAGATGTAGATGTAGACATCTACACTGGACAAATAAGAATTTCCTCAACTAGACAACTGTAAAAAAATATTTACAGAATTTTTGTAACAGTAATTCATTAACAGGGGTAGATTAGAGTTTTTAGAAGCCATTTAAATAGCTAGTAATTATCATTGGAAAATATTTCTCCTAAAAGGCACCTTGCATCAAAAACGTAAAAATTATGCGAACATACACTTTTCGGTAAATAATAAAAAATCTAGCAGATCAATTAACATTTTATAATATTTATTTTCAATTATAACTCTTTAGTTTTTACCTAAAGAAATTTAATTTAAAATTAAGTCTTGGTATGTGAAATTTTGAAAAATATTAATAAAACTGAAATTATCAATTTTAGTTAAAGTTAAAGAAAAGTGTGTATCTTATGGCCTTGATATTGTACAGTTAGCTAAAACCAGCACACACTAAAACAAGCTCATTGATGGCTTACTTAATTTTCGAAAAAAAAACAGTTTTGGATTTTGACAATTTCGAAAAACGCCGTTTCCTAAATAAGTAGAAATCCCTTGATATGTATGATAAGGGCTAAATAGGATTTTAGACAAGCACAAGTTATTGTCGTAAAAAGTTTTTTTGAAACATCAAAAATAAAATGTTTTCCCATATGATGCCAACTTTTTGGAGGTCACTGTATATGACCACTAACAGCTATCCGTTGATTTCTCTTCTTCGAATTCTTGTACTTGTGTTTATCTGCATAATTATGAGAATTATCAATTCGTGTCAGAATCATAATTACAATAACTACACTCAATGTGATCTACTGCATAATCATTGCCTTCTTAATCCGAAACAAGAAATTTATTACCACTCACTTCATCCAACTATCTATGTAGCTATGATCCATGAGTCATGATTTTTGACGTATTAGTGTTTTACTTTCAGTAAGTTAAATTTAACAATTTCTACGCATGTAACGCGAGTGTTTGCGCGGATGACAATAGTCGTCCTTGCCAAAGTAAGCAGGATTTTTACAAAAAATAGGCAGTCGATTTCGTTCAACGCGTGAAATATTGAAGTTTAAAATGTTTTAGAAAGGTACTGCAGACTCCTCCACGCCACCTAGTCACAATAAACAAAAATTATTGAAAATTATTCCTTACTAGCGTTCTGCACCCTAATTGGGCGCGCAATAATTCATTTAATGCAATTTGTACAAGAGTGATCCATTTTGTGTGTCGAGTTAATTTTGAGGTTAGCTATCAACAACAAAGTCACTTATAAAAATTTTAAAACCCTACTACTGGCTTACTTGCGTCGCTCTGAATCGATTGGCACCAAAATCAGCCAATTCTGCCCACTGGTTCGCTCTCAAAGTGACGTCAAGCAAGCAAGCAAGCAATGAAAATTATTATATCGGATACCTTAAAACCAAAATGGCCGAAAAAGGGAAAGGAAGAATAATTTGGCCAAAAATCAAGTACCCAAAGACAAAAGCATTTTAAATAGGTTAACTAAAGAAGCAAATGGAAAAATGAAACATTCAACGAATATGTAAGTAACCTATCACCCTACCTACATAATGACTATATACTATGGAAAGCAACAAAAACACTAAGAAAATCTAGAAATCCTATTGCACTAATTCGCAAAGTCAATGGCACATGTACAAGAAGAAGGAAAAGCTGAATTATTCGCGAAACATCTGTAAAATATATTCCAACCGCATTCCTCCGTACACTTCACATCTGCAGAAATAACAACAGAAATCAAAAATTTAAACAATAAAAAAAATCTGTAAAACGTTTTACCCACAACTTCCCTGGTCGAGATTGTGATACTAAATAATTTTAAAAATGAATTAAGTTAGGAGTAAAAATATCTTCACGTTTCTAATAAATTAAATACATTTTTAAATAAAAAAAATCCGGTACTGGAGGTATTTGAACCGCGGCGCTTGAAACTGCGAAAAAAGCGGGTTCACCAATTTTTAACAACGCTACGAAAACCTGTTGATATCGTTCCGTTTCAGCAGGTTTAACCTTCACGCCGGCCCCGGGCATGTTTTAAGTTTCGTGTGCTAGTGCGTTTCAACTATCTAAATCAGACAATGGAAAATTAATTATATTTTTATACCAATAAACCAATGCAAATCATTCTTTCACTAAAAATTTATTTATTCATTTTTAAACATATACGCAGGATATATACACTTATCTGTAATCGTTTCCAAAATACGTCGATGCTAAAGTATTTACATAATTTCTGTAGCAGTTGTTAAAAGTAGTTTTGAGAGTAACTTGATATCATCTGAATGTAGAAAGAATAAGCTTTCCAATAGTTTAAGAATCATCGAGATATATTTAAAACTAAGCTTGTATATGCGATGTATGCATAAAATGACTCTATTTTCAGTCTGATAGCCTCGCGAAAAGATTTGTGCATTATGCGGCTCCCGGCCTAATTTAAAAGCTAGGAGTAAAGCTTTCTTCACGTTTCTAATAAATTAAATAAATTTTCCAATTAAAAAAAAGTTATCGGCGGTCGAATTCAAACGGCAGACGAAACGCGTGTGCAGCCACGACGTTTTCCGGGATTTTTTGGAACCGTGCCATTTCTACATGCGCCATGAAGTATCAACTTCTCGTATTTCTGCTTCGCAGCTATATTAAGTAACTCGCTAAGTTGTTTTTGTATTGTAAAAAAATTTATTCTGTATCTATGGGCTTCCATTTTTGGTAAGAATAAAGCCTGCACTATGTACAAATTATTACTTCTATCTATTACTAAATTGAATAAAAAATAAACAAAATTTTAGTTTTTTATGGTGCTCACCCTTTATATATGGTTGCAAAATATCGTCTTCCTCCGACAAATATTTTTTGAGTTATACCGCCAACAGACAGACAGACAGACAGACAGACGGAATTGAGAAAACCTGTTTTTTGTCATCTAGGGACCCTGAAACGTGAAGATCTGAAGAAATATGGGAAGGCAATTTTTTCGTGATTATAATACTTTTTTCGTCTTTCAGACGAGGGAAGTAAAACGTCGGGATATTACCTTATTACTGCCAAACTGTCCCGCAAGGTAATAACACATACCGGGTGGTTGGTCGTACCTCTGAATATAGGCAATTTACATGGCTTATCACGGTTATGAATATTTTTGCTCACCATTTTTATGGAAAAGTCGGTAGTGGTACTAAATGAAAGAGAATAATTTTTCGCATCGTTTAGTATTAAAAAGTTATTGAATAATGTTAATTGTGCATAAAAATATTCATTTTAAAATTAAGATATTCCTCCCAGTTATATTTGGGGGTGAGAATTGATAACGGCATTTTCATATTTGATGGCGAAAAAAAAAACACTGTTGAATGTCACTAAACCAACTTGTTAGTGTCAACAAGTGTAAATTTTCTCATAAACGTTGCAAGTTGGAATAATGATAATAATTAAAATTTCACTCACTTCGAAGTTTAAACGGTATTTTTTTTATATTCTGTCAGACTATAGTCAGAGTTTGGCAAAGTTTATAACTTTGAAATTAAATTACTAATTAACTTCCTTTTTGTTGATTTGTCTTGGAATCGAATTATTATTTCCTTTGTCTAAAATACGAAGGAAGTATTGTAATCTCGAAAAAATCACCTTCCGGAGTTTCTTCACATTTTTAAGTTTCAGGGTCCCTAGATGACGAAAAACAGGTTTTCTCGATGCCGTCTGTCTGTCTGTTGGCGGTTTAACTCAAAAACTATTTTTTAATCTTAGTTTCCTTTGATTGTCAAAAGTATTTAGTGTTACAACGTCCACTGGGGAGGGAAGTTCTGAGTAAAGCCCTTTAGTGATTTTTTCAAAATACGCTAATTGTAATTTATAATAGCCATATCTGTTAAACAATACTTGAGAATTCGTTTCTGAAAGTAACTAATTACTACATTCAATTACTAAATTACTTTTGAATAATTAAATTAGGGTATTTAAATTACTTACAAGTAGTTCAAAACCTTGTGATAATTGAAATTACTCGCGGTAATTGAATTATTGGCTGGTAAAGTAATTGCTAAATTATGAACTTCAGTTGGGTATTAAGTCTTCATAATGCAAGAAATAAGATAAAACCTTATTAAGTTACCTGTTAAGCAAATCGCAATAGAGCATATCTGGAACAATAATAGCATAATTTATTAGTTCCTATGGCTAGTCAAATAACAGTTAGTTTTGCTCACGAGCAAAGAGATATTTGGTGCAGGCTCGTGTGTTTTTAGATGGAATGCGCATGTGTTGTGTCAGGTGTAGTGTAGGCTGTGGTCCGCGGTAAGTACAGATTACAAAGTAAAGTTGGGGGATTTTTTTTCATAACAATTGACAATAACTAGCTTCATTAAACGATAGTGGTTCACAATAATAATAATTATTTATTAATTTTAATTTAATTGTTTGAAGCGATGTACTATAGCACAGGGCTATCTAAATGCTACTGAATACAAATGAACGGCAATGATCTCTGATGAAAGTAATTTATGGTGTGCAATTAGTGAAATAATGTAAAGATAGTTTTTGATTACTTACACTATTATTATTATTATTATTATCTGTTGTTTAAGGAAAATTAGGATGTGCATTATGAAGCCGAATATTTAAAAGAATGAATACATTAGTAAAGCATTTATTAGGTCGCAAGGAATTTTGGTGCTTTTCTAGGAATATGTAACAGCATAAGATTAAAATGATAATGACAGTATACAGTATCTCTAGTTAGTCGTTTAACGAAATTTCAATATCCGCAAAAAAATAATTGTATAAATTCATCTTTTCAGTGTAATGATGGTTACGAATAAATTTTGGATACAAATTTTACGTTTGCACGCTACATACAAGTTTTCTCATTTAAAATATTTGAAGTTTAATAAAGCACTATTGCTGTCTCACAATTTAAATGGAAATATAACAATATCAAGGACAGCAGGTAAAACAGAAAACAATAACTAAAAGAAAAATCTCATTCAGGTTTACGAATTGGACGTTTTTATTATACTGCCAACCCGAAAACAAGATTTGGACAAGTTACGCGAGCAATGTCTGTCAATGTAACGGTTACCTTAAATCTCCACCACGTTGTTACGGTTAAAGGGAACATATTTTTTTTTCTTTATAAGCGAAATAATTCTTCTAGCAATATGAATATTGTTGATAAATTTGTGTTCCGTATCGCTGGCAAGCAGAATACACATCATACAGTTATAAATTACTGGCGCATTAAAACTTGTGTATGCATTTTTGGTACACTTTAAAATTCAGTACCACTATTTATTAGTACAAATTTACTGGTTACGAAACCGCTAAAACTAGTTTATATTTACTATCATCGGATTACGAAATTTATATTTAAAGTTTTTGTGAACGCATACAGCATTATCTAAAATAAAATAAATGGAGAAAATATATATGCTACTAATAATTACAAAAGCTCACATACATGCCTATTACAACACAAATATGTACGTTCAAGTTAAAATAAAATAATAGAACTTTTATCGAAGTACGAAGCAATACAAGGAAAGCTTTTTTATATTATACAAAAACCTAAATTGTTGTATTTACTACAAGGACGCGTACGTTTAAATTAAAGTAAAATAACTAAATTTTACCAAAGTAGGTATTACAAGATAGACGCCACGCTGAAAGTGTTTTATATATTATTCAAAAACTTTAATCAACTGCATTATTAATGCCACTTTTTTGGTCAAGTATAAAGTGAAAATTGTAATCCTTAGAGAGAAGCGTATTTTTGTCTACAGGTTGAATTGGGAAAGTTCTTGGGGTGTTCAATAATTTCAAAGGACAGATACATTTTCAAACGAAACAGGATGGGTTTGTTTCTTTCTTAGATATGCTGGATATCAAAACAGGTTCAAATACAACTAATACAACTCAATTGATAGATGAAATCTACCAGTTCAGGTAGGTTTCTCAATTTCCACTAGTTACATATTATTCGACATAAGTTGAACGTTATAAGAGGTCTTAACCAAATCATCGCCATTTCACATCCAGAGTTTTACACTGAAAATTGAGGCAAATGAATTCATATTTTAAAAGCTAACAGTTACCGTATTCCTCTATTCAAAACCATTTATTCCCCTATAATACCAATAGGTAAAAAAGCAAGACTGGCCTGATCTACCATCCACTAAGGCAGCAGACCCGCCCATTGTAAAAGCTTCATTTATATATTATATAAAAATATGGGAAATAAACTATTATATAGATTTATTAAAAGTTTTTCAGAAATTTAATAATTTAATCATCGCTAATAAATGTCGAGATACTATGAAGGATTACTTTTATAAGCTCAACAACATTATTCCCCACCTTTTAACATTAAAGACCGATTAAAGACTATCTTCATATAATCGAAATTCAAAACGGTTGTTGTACAATAAAAAAATCCATTTGTTGCACACTTAATGTACCAGACTGTATACAGTGAGAATAATGTAAGACTATACATGGTTGAATTATGCAAAATTAGACATAGGGAGTTTACTTAAAGTTACCATGGTGTTTGTAAACAAAACAGCAACACAGTGATTACAGAAACTAATTGAAACTGGATTATTTCATTGTAATTTCAAAACCGACAACTGTTACTAGCATTGGTAAACTGATTAAAGCGAATAATGTAAGACTGTACATGGCTGAATTATGCAAAATTAGACATAGGAAATTTACTTAATGTTACCCTGGTGTTTGTAAACAATATAACAACACAGTGACTACCAAAAACCCACAATTGTTACTAGCATGGGTAAATTGATTAATGCTAAAATAAAGTTGCCAAAGTATTATAGTCTTACATTATTCAAACGGTATATAATGTATATGAAAAATATCGTCTTCCTCCGACAAATATTTTTTGAGTTATACCGCCAACAGGCAGACAGACAGACATATAGAATTGAGAAAACATGTTTTTCTTCATCTAGGGACCCTGAAACGTCAAGATCTGAATAAATTTCGGAATATGATTTCAAAAAAGTAATAAATCGGAAAAATATCTTTTTTAACTTCTTAAAGTTCCGGAAGTTCTAATGGGAGTTCTAGTAGCATTCCGACGAGTTCTATAAACACTTTAATAACTTTTTTGATAGGACCGGAAGTAAAAAAGTTACGCCCATTTTTAGTTACCTCGTCTGAAAGATGAAGAAAATATTGTAATCACGAAAAAATCACCTTCCGAGATTTCTTCAGATCTTCACGTTTCAAGGTTCCTAGATGACGACAAAGAAGTTTTCTTAATTCTGTCTGTCTGTCTGTCTGCTTGTTGGTAGTATAGCTCAAAAACTGTTTGTCGGAGGAAGACGATATTTTGCATACATATTATATATCTACCTCGCATGAAACCGGTACAATTTCATACAAATATATACAGGGTGAGCTGGTGGGCACCTCTGCGGAGATTCGGTTAGGATCGAGCATTCTGCATAGCTGCAGATGCGGCGGATTCAAACCTCAGCGGGATATTTTTTTTTAAATTTGAAAATGTATTTAGTTTATTAGAAACGTGAAGATATTTGTACTCCTAACTTAATTTGATTTTTAAAATTATTTAGTGCCACAATGTTGACGAGGAAGGTTCTGGGTAAAGCCTTTTACAGATTTTTTCCCAAGTAAGGCCGACGTCCCAAGTATGGACATTTGACTGTATCAAGGAAAATATATTCTAAAAATTAAGGCTACTTATTTTGTTTGGAGGTATTATTTTAAAATTGGCTAATATGCCTGGACTGTAATAGAAATGCAGCCAAATAATTTTGCCTAGCCCAATATATTTGTTTAATTATAGATATAAGCTAAAATAACAATTTAGGTTCATGCAATAACATGCCATAAAATGTGAGATATCATTTATTAGTAATAATAGCATTTAGAAAGGGGTAGCTCGTTTTTGTTAGAAATTATATAACATTATTTTATTTTGATTTTGAAAATGCTTAAAAGAGCTACCCCATTCGCTTACAAGTAGGTACTTTCTGTGACATTTCTTCAAGTATAATAATAACGGATTATAATTGTTCATTGATACAAAACCATCTTTTACGAAAACGGATGGATTCACTTTTATATCCCATATTTTCATTAGAGTTCACTGCTGCTGAATAATTTTGTAATGTATTATAATTCGTTAATTAATTTTTATCTTGATTTAAATTTTATCAGTTTCACAAATTTCCATGCAATAGCATTAGATGAACTTTTCTCTAAATTGTATTTGCTCCGATTAGTGTCTCGATGAACGCTTAAATGATAGTTATCAGGAATACATTTGTAATGGTGCTTCGGTCTTAGATAAAGTCCTTATCTTTTTAATTAATCTGCTCTGAAAGACAAGTTGTTGGCGTAAGCGGAACTTGTAATTTGTCAGATACAATCTGCCCTGGAAAGTGCAATGTTTCAAGAAGCAATTACAAGGTGCTGATAACTTTTATCCAAAGAAATTTGCTTCGAGCTTTGATGCTCCTTGTTTGTTTTATACCACTCTTTCATAGAGCGGCTTAAATAGGTTCTAAGCTGTACTGCATAAATACGTAATTTGAATACATAATACCTTCAGTGTAATGTTACCTTGGTCAAAGTTTTACCAATAAAAGCTTGTCTAGCCTTGTTACGGAACTTCAGGAAGTTAGTATTCATGTTGATTTAATATTCGCTCTATTGGGAAGAAACGGTAGTGTAAGTTCTCTAAAAGCAAATTTTATTAGATCATTCCAACAAGGAATCTCAGTAAGTAACTTTGGCATAATTGCTGCTTATTGAATTAAACAAACGCTACCTGGAGGTTGATTTTTAGTTAGGTAATTTATTCATACTTTAATAAATTTAGGGAATAATCTACTTTTAGAATTAAGATGAGATAAATTTATTCGCGTAGCTGCGAAAATACACAGATGTGAGAAGTCAATACGGTGCGCCATTACATAGTGACACATAAATATATAAAAAAATAAATAAATAACAAATAACATACAGTTGATGACGCAAGTGGTATTATACACAATTAGAATTGAAATAAAATAGTATAAACTGTTTGTAGACACATTACATTAATCCAATTCTTTTAAACTATATAAAGCTTTTTCAGAGAGGTAGTTCTTTAATTTGGACTTAAATAGGTTGTATGATCTAGCCCTGTATAGATTTGTCATGCATAGTCGTGCGGTACCGCCCAATACGTAAACAGCTACCGTCTCTGGTTTGATGTTTATGAATTGCTCACTGCTGACTGGTCAACGTGTAAGAATGTAACTAACACTACAAAACCAAATCAAGAATTTCCGGAATGCCTTCGACATAATATAAAAGATCTGTCTATTATCCAACAATTTAATTAACTCCATGAGCCACACCATAGCCTCCTTTATTTATTTTTACACCAAAAATGCTCATACCTGTGTTAAATACTTTTCAGATATTTGTTGAAAATAAAACAAGTCGATAATATAAAAATATAGAAATGAGATACGTCAAATTCGATAGGATACTTTTGACAACGTCTTACGAGAATTTAAAGACAGTATCCCATCGAATTTGACGTATCTCATTTCTAATATGATCCTTTAAAGCTTCAATATTAACCGGTCTATTGTTGTAAACCTTATTCTTTAAGTTACCCCACATCTGTCATTTTGACAGATAAATCCGTCAAACTCTATATCGTTGAATTTTTCTTTTGAAGGACTATTTGATCCCCCGGTAATATACAGGGTGTTCAATTTAAAATAAAAAAGTTGGTATTTTTTCTGACTAACCCTGTACAGTTACAGAAATGGTTTTGTCCTTCCTAGATACGCCGTTTTTAGCTATATAAGTCTGGCAATTTTGAAAAATTAATATCTGGTAGTTTTTTGAAATATTTGCTATATTCCAGACTTTTTTTACACCCTGTACAGCGCACATAGTTGGAACAAGAAAATCCTTGGGAATATAATAATGAGATAAATGTTTCGTTTTTGGTGCTACGTTCGTAACGCTTTTCGCATTGTTTGCAAATCAATTTCAGTGGCTTCGCCCATAAAATTATGCATTATAAGCAACCTGCCTATGGTGGGCTTGCTACACCGTAGAAACTTAAGATTCGCTAGGATCAGAAATACATTTCCTTCGAATAACCGAGGTTATGGTGCTGCACAAAAATGTACGAAACGCGGTGTGTGAAGTAAAAGCAGACACAATAGCATTTAATTAAGTTTAATTACTTAATTTAAGGTGTGTTCAATCTTAGATTTTTCATCATAATCATTCACCACAAAACTGTCATAAGTCCGATGGAGCTGGTCGTTCACCAAGGATAATTCTTCTAGTTCTATCTGAGTTTTGATGTGATTTTAGTAAGATTACATCTTTTGAAGTTCGACGAACTTCTAGAAATTACAATTTTATTTAAATTATTTATGAGACCATGCCAAACATGCAATATTATAGTAAAGTCAAAATAAATTTTGAACTGGGTAAAATTGCAACACAAATGATTTCTTTTGCATTATACTGTGAAAAGTGTGTATTTTAACATACTCAAAATCCCCATTACTCCCGGCCCGGAAAATCAGTCAAAATCCAAGGTGGCGGCTAAATTTTCCTTTTTCTCTATTTTGCTGCATTTATTGCCGTAAAAAAGATAGTGCGCACTCAAAATAGGTACTTATTATGTACTGAAGCATGCCATTTACATCAACTCAAAATCCCCATTAACCCGGCCCAGGAAGTCAGTCAAAATCGTAGATGGCAGCTGAATTTGCCATGTTTGTCATTAATATACAGGCAGTTCTCATATAAATAAAATGATTACATGTATTGTGTATTACACATCACATGAACTTTTATTACACATCAGACTTACAAGAACAAGAAAACGTAATTTCAATGTACGAGGGGTAATCCCTATGCTCCGTTCCCGACCAACTTCCGGTTACAAAATTAAAATTTATATCACCTTATTCTTTTACGTAATCTCTTTTAAGCCTAATGCATTTATCACACCGATGCTCCAGCATTGTACCGGCTTCCTGGAAGAAGGATTTTCCAATCTCTGCAAACCACTGATTTACAGCATCTGTTACTTCATTATTGCATGAAAAAATTTTCCCCCGAAACTATTGCTTGAGTTTCGTGGCCCACCCGGTATATATAACGATACGTATGAAAGTAATGCAAAAGTATGATGTAAATGGCATGCTTCAGTACATAATAAGTACCTATTTTGAGTGCACACTATCTTTTTTACGGCAATACATGCAGCAAAATAGAGAAAAAAGGCAAAAATCGGAAAATTCAGCCGCCATCTTGGATTTTGACTGATTTCCTGGGCCGGGATTAATGGGGATTTTGAGTATGTTAAAATACACACTTTTCAGAGTATAATGCAAAAAGGTTCATTTGTGTTGCAATTTTTCCCAAGTCAATGGTATTTCTACACTATTTTGACTGTACTATTATGTAATTTGAGACGTAGAAACCAAATTTAATGTTTTTATAGCTTGAAAATGTGTTCTAACACTGTAAATTGTAAAAAATATGTCGGAATCACATACAAAGCTGATTTAGGCTTATTGGGTGAGCAGTTTAGCTCAGATCCATGTCTAATTAGCTATAGGCAGATAATAAGGTTTTTATGTCAATAATATTTAATTAGTATTATAACAGAAAATTCAAGAAAAAGCAACAAAAATAATGTAAAATGTTGGATACAAGTCAAATGGAGTATCAATTTAAAGCTTAAAACGAGCACATTTTGAATTTGTGTATAGATTTTGCTTATGCGATATGTATTAAGCATTATATAATTTAAGATTTTTTTAAATTTTAATAATAGTTAAGGGAAGAATTTAGGAGAGAGGTTGATTCATTTAGGCCAATCAAATGTAGCAAATGAAAAGCAACAGCATTTGTTTTTATTTAGTTTATAAATTTAATTTATACGGGGAGTTACCAAACAGTTCTTCAGTGGCTGTCGCATTGATATTTAATTTGGAGAATTAATAAAAAAAGCTCTCATCGGGCAGTCTCTATGATTGCTGCACAGTTTTTTTGTTTAGGTTAAATAATCGCCAGCTATTATTGTTACTAATTAAATATTGTTGCAATAGAAGCTTATTACTGTGAAACTTATTTACCTGGGTTAGTGAGTGAGGCAGCGATCACACTACATAAAAAGATGGGTTGCAGTAATTTATTCAGACAATTTTGTGTTATGTTCATGCGACAAACTAAAAAATAAATAAAGTTTAACTAAGTTTAACTAAAGTCCTACTATTCTTTGTGGAAACAGAGCCAACCAGCTAATATGCTGGATGGAGTTGCAAAACGGCAGAATTGCAGAACGAAAAGGAAAGAAAACGGTGGTTGGTAGCTATTTTGGAGTCCGTTGAGCTAAAGTTGGCAGATCTTCTGATATAACGGTGCGGTTGTGACGAAGTTCGCGCCACGGTATTTTAAGGTGAATATTTTTTTATAAATTAATGTCTTAGGCTTCATGTCGTTCGATTAAATTTGAAATTAATTAGAAACGAGAAGAAGCCACAATATAATTTCTATTGTGAAACACTGGAAAGACGTTAAACACTTTTATTTATATTTGTTGGTGCAAGGATTTGCTTGTACGAATTCAATTTTAAGGATTCTCATATATAAAAATATGTGTTATTTTAAGCAGGCTAGCCGAATGGTAAAAACAGTGAGTTAGACGTAAAATAAGCATGTCCCATTCTATAATAATATATATGGTTCTCAACTTGTATTAACTCAAAATTCAGAAAAATGATGCTTAAACATGTTTAACTAGATTATTAGATAATTTTCAATCCATTTAGAAATAACATCGACATTTGTTATACAAGATTTTTTTCATTCATGAACGCATTTAAATTTACTTTGAAAGACTAAATGTACAGCTGAATATTTAATTATTTAAAAACGTTTTTCAACTATTCAGTTCTCTGTGGTCTGCCAAAGGTGGACCAATGAAAACTTCAGATTTTGAATTTCATAGCCAACCAAAAGAAATTATATTGACTATTGTACTAGTACCGAATTGCAGCGACTATTGTATTAGTGACTATTTTGAACAAATTAAAATATTTATTGAGAATGTTTACACCAACTGTATTTTAATAAGTGTAACTAAGTGTTGAGTTTTTCTAATTTGAAAAATGGGCTTGGTTCACTGAATAGTCCCCCGAATACTATTCGTAGTCAAAGTTAGGTAGACTATTTTTAGGGTGGTATCACTCATGTCCATTGCGTGTGCAATAGGACTGTACCTACACGCAATGGATTTTTGTGATAATTTATTACCCCAAAAATAATCGACATAGCTTTGAGTACTTGTAGTATTATAACTAATTTTTTTTTAAATTTGTATGTTCTTCAAAAAGAGGAGTACGAGTATTTCTTTTCTCAGCTTAAGGATACATCCACAACCTTTCCACGACATAATAACTGAAATTCTCAATAAAGCATTAAATTCAAGTGGCGACTTCCAGTGTCGTTTCACATTACAGAAAAATGTTCTTGCCGTTAAAGTATTTACTTTTATATCATTAATAACAAAAATAATATATAACACTGACTGTAGTTGGTCTACACCAACAATTGCCTGTGAATCATGCGGTGATTACAAGTAACACTTGGATTTTCTCTTTGCAGCGATTCTTTCAGGTTAACATCGCTTCAAGTCATCGCTCGTGTCTCTCCAAGTCGAAAATTAAGATATTGTCTTATGTTCATATGGAATACATCACCTACTTCAAGAATTAAATCGATTGGTTTGTTAGGATCTGATGTATTTTACTATTCTTGCTGATCGCTCCATCGTTCGCTTGGGCTTCTTACACTTATTTGTCCTCGTGGTCTCTATCTAGATTTGGACTACGGTTATCATCCATTGTAAAATTTATTGCTCTATTTCTTCATCAATATTGTAAATGTGAATTCTTATCGTATTTCTTGATTATGTTTTCCATCCAGAAGTGTCTCAACGATTTCATCTGCCGCTGCAATTTGTTTGCACTGATTTTTAGTAAGGGTCCACTTTTCTGACCCATCCAATCATGCAGAAACAGGCATAACATTATAAAACTTCAATGGTGTTTCTTTACTGGTAAATTCTAAGTTTGTAGTTATTACCAGGCACATTTCTTTGAATTTATATTTATTTTGCTATTGAATTAGTTGTTTTTATCATGCGAAATATTCTGTCCAGGTGTGAAAGCAGGTAATGTGTTCTATTGGTCTATTTTCAATTATAATTGTTGATCTAATTGTATATAAATATTGCCCTCTGTATTTGATTTCAAAACCCGATTTTCAGTAAACAACAGCGTGTTGATAAATGAGCTGTTACTTGTGAAGTGTTTTTAAAGATTCCTCTCTCATTCTTGTATAGATTCGACAATCTAAACTAGTGATGGGCATAACCGGACAATTTTCATAACCGAATTATTTGCATTCGAATGATATTAATAACCGAATGATTATTTGAATAATCATTCGAATAAGTTTTGGCTCTCGATTCGTTTCGATTTCGCCGGTTGGCGGTTTGCCGGTTGGCGGTTCACCGTCATCTGCATCGGCACCGTAACTTGCAGATAGCAGAGGAACTCAGTTAATCGTTAATTATAATAATTGTATAAATGATTTTTATTTGATTTCTAAGGAGTTTAAACCATTGAGAATAGCTATATCAATACTAATCATAAATAAATTATAAATATGCGAATACAAAGTATCTATTGAATTTATTTTTAGTTCCTAAAATTCTCTAGTAGCCACTCTTCCCTTTTCGCTTGCACATCATACCGGTATATTTTAGAATCCATAATTTATCTACGTTCAGCCTTCCGCGGTTCTAAGGACGCACACTTAAAATTTTAAACATCGAAATCCACTCTTGTCCCACGTTCATATCATATGACGACGGATGGGCATCGACTGCTCCGTTATTAAAAATTAAATATAAATCTGTTACGATATTGGAAAATCTTATTTCGCTTTCTGTTTATCCCTTATTAGGCATAATCAACAGCGTTTTGAAGTAAAAATTTAGGCCGTTATAAATTAATACCGACACAGCTTCGGCAAATCTCATACTCAGCAGAGCGTTATCTTTAATAGGAACGGCCCCATAAATTTAACCGGTCCACTGGGAGTCTCAAATGTGTTAATAACATCAACAAGCAGCCGCGAGCCTCACTTGGGTCAATCAGTACAATCTGCCATGCTTATGGTTCTGAATGACGTATTATTTACAGAATTTCGATCACTCGCAGGTCGCTGAGATACGGCAAGTAGTACGTATCAAGATGAGGTTATTTTTCATTCGAATACTTGGAACGAAAACCGAGTTACAGAGGTTATTTCAATAACCGGATAACCGGTTATTTTTCATTCGAATAAGCCCATCACTGATCTAAACGTTAAAAAGCATCGACGATAATGGGTACATTGTTTCGTTCCACAATCAATCGTTATTATTTTATTGTTGTTCCTTGCCGGTATGTCGATCATAATCTCGTTGTCGTTGTATAAATGTATAGGCTTTCAACAGATCCGACAAGATGTTAAGAAACGCCATTATTTATCATAAAGTGCGAGAAATTATTTCTGTTTACTTTGTCAAAAGCCTTTTTGTAGTCTATGAAGACAATATACAGTGACCGCCAAAAAGTCGGCATTGTATGGAAACATTGTTGATTTTTGATTTTCTAAAAACTTTTTACGACAAGGCGCCTTTTAGGAGAAATATTTTTCAGTGATAATCTAGTTAAATGGCTTCTAAGAACTCAAATCTAGCCCTGTTACCGAATTACTGTTAGAAACATCCTGTAAGTGTTCTTTTAGCAGTTGTGTAAATGAGGAGATTTTTCTTTAACCAGTTTACATGTTCTAAAAAATTTCCTCATTTACACAACTGTAAAAGAACATTTATAGGGTTTTTCATCGACATCAATTAAAATAAAATATAAAGCTTGAAAGGTCACGCCACCTAATTAATTGTTGAATGCTATGTACACCAAAAGAAAACTAAGCTCGTCACTTATCACATTTCAATAGCAATACCTTATGTTCTTCAGGTGCGGCCCTGAAAAGATCAATTTTGTCGTTGTAGTTTCGGAAATTACGTTATTGAGATATGCACATGGCATTCCTATCACATTACTACAGGTCTAACTTCCTTTACAATGCATTCCTTTTTTAAGTGTTTATTAACATCGTTGGAGTAAAAGCCTCTTTGACATATTTGTCCTTGCAACTTGTTTGGACAATCTGTTTGATCGTAGAAGTTTTTGGAAGTGCTTCAAACTAACTCAATAGCGTCAAATTGGCAACGGTATTGAGGCAAGCGAAGAATTTTATGACATTGTTTGGCAGCTAACTCATCTACATAGAACTTATAACTGTCTGCAGTTAAAATACAATGAATTTTAGTTATGTGTAACAGTTCAATTTTACCATTGACTCCGGAAAATTCAATATTTTTATCTTATAACCACTGTATAATTTCAGGTTTATTCCGATTAGTCGTTGGTTGTTTTTCTATTACTGTTTAGTGTAACCAGCGTTCAAAGAGCTCGGCATTAACGTTGTGATGGTAATATAAAGATTTATTTTTCGTGCCGAAGATTAATCCTGCGTCTTCAAGAAATCACATTTTCGTACCTGCGTGTACAACTATGTATCTCTTGTAACGCTAGCTTTCGCATAAATTATAATTAAACATTAAAAATGTATTTCATTTATGCATCGAGGGTTACATTTAAGGGGCTTTCGGTTTCCGATAATGCGAAAGCTCCCGCTATGCGCACAGTTGAGCTAAATCACCGACAGCGTCGTTCCTCCCAGAACCGGTGCAGCGATAAAGCCGCCCGGTGAGTATATACAAAAACTCCGCGACCAGTTTACTTGACTTGACTTCATTCCCCTTGAGTCTATCAATCCTGATCCTGTCCACCCCCGAACTTGAATCCACGTACTTGCCCTTATCCCAAACTCCTCTCCTGAAGTTAGATTGAGGTGGTGAAGGCCCGTCTCCTAACTTATCTACCTGAAAACCTGACCTGCAAGTTATACTGAGGCGGTGAATGCCCGACCCCTAACTTGCCTTGATATTTGCAAAACCTGAGTTGCACGTTAGACTAAGGCGGTCAATGCGCGACTGCTAGCTTATCAACTTAAACCCAAACCTGCTGGTTAGATTGAGGCGGTAAATGCCCGGCTCCTAACCTGTTTTCCTATAATTTGAAAACTCCATTACGATGCGCCGCTATAATATTTCAAAACTATTTAATAATATAGCCGTATGAATTAAAACCTACTTGAAGGGTCCGCTCTGAAGTTTAAAGACGTTCCCCAGAATTCGGAACTCAAAGGTCGCCTCCGGGGCCGAGCGCCTGGAAATCCACCCCGGGCCCGCCGAGCTGTCAACGCTCGCCGCCCGCTGCAAGACCCACATTAAGATAACCTCTGAGGTGCAGGTATCATTTAAATCTCCGTGACTTATTCATATAATTCCAGCACCGCAAACGGAAACACCACTGGGACTTGAAGGTCACCCGTCCTAAACATTCAGCCTACAGGTTGAAACCTATAATCGGCACATCACCGGCGGCAACCGCGTTCTGTAATTACTTGCTGCTCTTGGTGCAATGGCCGTTGCAACCGTCCCCCCTGAGATATGCTAGGTGGGCTGCATCTCACCAAGGAGCAAAAAAACACGACCCCCCAGAAGAATTTGTTACTTTTATAATGTAGAATTCAGTAAATTCAAAACTACCGTTTAATTTGTATTTATAGTTATCCACAATATATTTATGGTAAACATCCCGTGTTTTCCTTACTGTATATATTTGAGTTTGAGTTAACCTGCCTCCGATTGAACTAACCCGAGGTATAAATATAACGCCCTTAGTGAGGGGGTGAAGCGTTACACTCTTACCGTTGGATACCTCACTGAGCTGCACTAATGTTTTTGAACTACATATTGTCTTGCCATGTTTTTGGCCGTTTCTTCACTAAAAGCCTATGTATAATCGAGAAACACAAATTGTAGTGAATTTATTGAATCCAAGATTTTCAGATAGCGTTGCAAAGATTCGTTGCTTTTGAAAATAACGTGAGCCAGTTCACACATTTCTTTTCTATTATCTGTTATTTTCTATCGAAAACCTAGATATTTCTTCAATTTTCTGAGAGTAACTTTTCTATATATGTGCCTTTCTTGAATCTTACGTAATAACGAATTTTGACATATATTTCGTATATGCGAACAGCACACTTGACACTATCCGGCAAATATCTGAATTTGGTTGTTTATAATTGTGTTTCGTTTAATATGATTCTGACATCTGATCATGGGCCTTTCGTTATTTCAATTCGATAAAGCCCGGCCAATTAGGGTATTAGGGTTTGAAACGGACATATATGACCTAATTCAGAATATTCATTCATGAAATTCAAATAGCGATTGGACAAGTCAGGGTTCGCTTGTAACCGCTTCTCTAATGATAAGAATCTTTTCTGAGCGATTTGCAATGAATCACCTAATACCTCTACAGGTTTCTTGAGAGGGATAGAGACAACGAATCGACCATTCGCTTCTCGTTGCGTATTTTGCACGAAATGTGCCTCACAGGCGTTCTCTTCATTTGTGCGGACCTTTTCCTCTGGGTAATGTTCGAGTTGCCAAAACCTAGCAATGGGGTGGCGTCAGCTGGGATCCAAACGTTGACCTAAGCCCCAAATCGGCTTACTGGGAACTGCTTACTCGAAATTTGGAACTAATGGACCATAACTGCATATTGGAACTGATTTGCCCAAAACTGCTTACTCGGGCTTGTCCCAAGACTGCTTATGTAGACTAATTTTCCCAAGACTTATTACTCGGACTGATTTAGCCAAGACTGATTTGCCTCAGACTGATTACTCGAACTTTGCCCAAGACTGCTTATGTAGACTGATTTGCCCAAGACTGCTTGCTAAAGAAAATGAAATCCAAAGTAAATGCATGCAAACCTTTGCTAAACGACCAACAATATAAAGCGGAACTTACCCCGGATGAACTGGGAAAACGAGCATCGAAGGCTAGATGCGGCATGGCGTAGAATAATCTCTCCAGCATAATGTCCAAAATCTCACACGCTTTGCTTTGCAGCGAGGCCTCAAAGCTTTCATAACTACCAAAATCTAGCGGCAGGACAAAATGGATCACCAAAACCAGCATCAAACATCTCCGCAGCGTTCCACCAAACCAAAAGCGACGTGCTCAGCCAAAAGAATGCGGCCTCGAGAGCGCTTCGACCACAACGCTGTCGAGAAAGGCCAAAGCCAAGCCTAAAGATTACGATAACAAGCCCCACGGAAATCGCAAATTAACGAAGGCGTAAAACCAGCCATGCGGAACTACAGGGAGTGACAAAAGAAGCGTAACAACTGAAACGGCCTTGATTCCTTATGGTCACCGTTGCATGAGGATTTTCGCGGGACCATGTATAATCATTATACTTATTAAATATTCCCGCGCTGCTGATGGATGCCTCATCCGTCTAAATACAGTTCAAGCCAAAGTTTTCATTTTGAGTACACTTTTGCAAATGCCACCGGCCGATTCGCAGGCAGTAGATGGTGTATTTTTCAGTTCCACAAGGTCTAAACTTATGTCTTTTTAAAATTCGTCTGACAGATGTCCTTGCGATACCAGTTTCGTCTTCAAATTTTCGGGTGGACGATTTAGAATGATTTTCAATTGAGCCCAAAACTATTATATCCATTACTTCTTGGTGATTAATATTATACCTATTGTTCCGTCGCCGTTTAGAAAACGCACCAAAGTTTCTTAGGTCTTCTTTCAATCTTCTAAACTTTGTACCAAATGACTGTGCTCATTCTGGATATCGGTTTCCATAAAGAAGACTGGCAGTTTCCACATTCTCATTACACTCTATATAACATTTTAAAAATATCATATTTTTCATAGTTTCGATACATTTTTAATTACAAAAATCTAATTAGAGTAAATTTAAATAGACACGGATAAAATAAAGATTCGGTTCAAATTCAAAAGCTATTCGACTGATTTTCCTAATAACTATTGCTAATGTTGATTTAAAACAATGTGCTAGGACACAATGGCTATTTGATATTTTCAGTTTATTTAACTTAATGCCAAATATACCGTAAAATACTAAATTTAGACATATTGTATATAAATTTTTGAAAAGAGAATTTTAAGGACTACAAAAAATATATAAATATACCGGGTGTCCCATAAGAAAAAAAATGTTGCAGAAAATTTACGAATCACCCTGTATTAAAACAAAATGCACCAGCCCATTCTACATCAATCCCTAAAAACAAAAAAGTTAGAAGGGTTTAAAGAAATCGACGAATTATGAAGAACGCTCCCTAGCTGCCTAAAGGTTTACGATAGCAAAATTGTGTTTGCACTAGTAACTTTTTCATAAAATTTGAACTCGGGAGACGTTGGACAAATTTTTTCTATCTGACAGGAACATGAGTTTCCATAAGAAAGCGTCTACTTTGGCCCACCCCGTATATACAAGTAGAAAATGAATTGTCGGTTAATGTAAATGCAGTAAGACGTCTTCGGAGTTATCAGAAAAAGTGAATTAATGCTTAACCTTAACAATCAAATTGTATGTATGCTGTTAATTTCTCCAGGTAAAGATTCTCATTCTAAAGCGAAATCAATTTCAAATAATTTGGATGTATGAATAGGAACATTAACATATTTTGTAAATAGGCATCGACCACCTCTTGGTGTTTGTTGCATTTTTCTATAACATAAATGAAGCATACTGCTCTTTTGCAATTAATTGGTAGCACTGATTCTATCTTCCAAATCATATACACAAAAGTTTAAAACAAAGTAATGAAGAACATAGTTTTATGATTGCATTACATTTGGAATCATTCTTTCTTTTACCCATGTTTTAAATGTCATATGTATATATTTGTTATACTGTTATAGTTGCCTATGTTCTGTTGAATAATGCATGTGCACTTATCCAAGAAAATGAACTTCATAAATAATTAAAGTTAAAACATTTTATGGTATGTGTGCATTCAACCGCGTGCTTTCGTTAGGCAAATAAACTGTAGAAAAAATCGAAATGTAAATGCAGAAATTTCAATACAGTGAATAACTGAACCACAGCTTTCCGTTTGCTCCGCTGGGCTTTCAGTCGGTCAACTGAAACAGAATTATTTATAGAAAATTCTTCTATTTTTTACTGGAACCTAAACACTTCTTGAATTTTTAATAACAAATACTTACACGAAAGTTCGCCAAGCAAGAGCTTAGTAGGAATACATTTGAAAAGCTGTGAAGACGTACGTAATCAGACAAACATGTGAGGCGGAAGCACAGCTTTTCCATCGTTGAGTTTTCCGCGTTGTTAAACACATCCTTGTGTAAACTGAACATTCAAATGCAGTCTTAGCTTTAATAAGAAAAAATCCTACACGTTATGACAGTTATGTTATGAATTTATTGGTGGGTATTGGAGTGAATAATCGAATTCACGATTAATCGTTATTTGCTGTTGCCATTTCGAGCGTACGCTTCCGTTTGAAATTTATGCAAGACTGCATGTGTTAAATGTAATTTGCGTAATTTCGGCTTGTATTCGCATAACTAAAACAAAGAAAAGCTCCAAAAACGTATTTAATGGAAAATTTCTTCAACTTAAGTAAACAGATAACAAATATTTTAATGTTTAGCATTATGTATTAGACTTACAGCATGTAAATATAAAAATTCTTGTGTTCAATTACTTAATATATTGTAATGATATAAATAGAGGGTTATAGAAATCAATTTTAAAATAGGATTAAGGGATTACAATAGTTAAATAGTATAGGAATCATTTTGAATATGAATTGCGAATGTGAATAATGGGTATGTAATTAGAAAAGAAAACAGAATTTATATTTGAATAAAATATGGCTAATTGAGAAACAGATGGATTCGAATATAATGTACTATCTAATTATGAAATTTAAAGGTAATGACAAATTCTTACTCGAAATAGATTATTGCACATACTAGGTAGAAATAACAAAATAAAGATATAGTGTGTTGGAAGGAGAAAATATGATATCGTTAAGGACTTTGTTCTCTTTATTAAGCTAACAAATTTTGAAAAATGTAAAGCTATAATTAATTTGGTGTAATTTAAAAGTATGATTTAAACTAGTGATGGGCTTATTCGAATGAAAAATAACCGGTTATCCTTTTATTGAAATAACCTATGTAACTCGGTTTTCGTTCCAAGTATTTGAATGAAAAATAACCTCATGCTGGCGTACTACGCTTTGAATATAAAACCTCTATTCAAAGGTACCACGTGCCGTATCTCAGCAACCTACGCAGTGCTCAAAATTCTGTAAATATAAATACGTCATAACTCATACACAAAGCAGGTTGTATTGAAAACACCATTTGGTTGTCGCGTAACTACCTCCTATCATTAAAAATATTAAATTCTGGGGATCTGAAATCTGAACGCCTAAAAACTGCAAACGCATCAAGCTATAAAACAATTTTTTATTTGCTTACATCTCCAAAGGGCCTTTACCCCGCCCGATCGATAAAGATAAACGTTTTACCAAGATTAGCAAGCAGTCCCGCATATTTCTTCCTTTCTACACTTCTTAATAAATACCTCTTAATTTCCAATACATAACACATAATGTACGGTCGGCGCCTTAGAAATCGGGCACTACACACTATTATGATATATCTTGCATGTATTTTTTAAGTGTATAAACTGGGTTTTCGCAGTTATTATGGTTTTAATTGTTACGCCATATTGTTTATTAAATATAGCTGTCAGGTACAAAAATTAAGAGATTTCAGGGATTCCAGTCGCCCCAGGTAGGAGGGAAAAAAGACGGAATACCCATAAAAATTGTAGTGGGGAATTGTGGGTCTCAATCATCGTCAGAGGTTCGAGACGGAGGTTGCACTCAGCAACATTACTCGCTCTTGCCTTCGGCAAGAGGTGGAGTGACACAATGCGAAATTTAAGAAATCTCAGGGATTCCAGTAACCCAAGTAGGAGGGAAAAACGACGGAATACCCATAAAAAGTAAAGTTGGAATTGTGGGTTTCAATCATCGCCAGAGGTTCGAGACGGAGGTTGCACTCAGCAACATTACTCGCTCTTGCATTCGGCAAAAGGTGGAGTGACACAATTCGAAGATTCTCAAGAAAAAGCTCAAAGGAACCGAAAACAGGATCCGCAGCTAGAGAATCAGTAGGAAGGAAGAAGGCAAATAAAACCAATAAAAAGAGGGACGTCATATAGGCTGATCACCTAGACGCAATCTTAAACTCCTTAGTGCGCAAAGAGGATATTGGAAATAATGCCGAAGAAGTCACGGGAAAAAGTGACAAGGAACTTGGAAAAAGTTCAATAAAGAAGCCATGGTTCACAAAGGTAAAAATGCTAGGAGAAAACATATAAATAGAAATGCCAATGAAGTAGGCAATACTTTTATCCATAGTGTTGGAAAACTAAGCGAAGAAGAAGAAAAATAAATCCTGCAGCAAGAATATGAAAATAAAGTAAGGAAGAAAATTACGTAGGTATTCGAAAGAAGAATCTAAGAAAAATAAGAAGGAAAAATTAGGTAGGGATTCGAATGAAGAATCTAAGAAAAAGAAGAAAGAAAAATTACGTAGGGATTCGAAAGAAGAATCTAAGAAAATAAATGAAGAAAATTTAAAATGGGTAAGTAAAAAGGTACCGAATTATTAAAAAGTGTTCAAAGGAAGTAATATAAAGGAACAGGTAAATATGGTAACTGAAAAACTTGTGTATCGAAGAAACAAAAAGGAAGAAGAAATTTAAGAAAATCAAGAAAGTGCAGAATACGAAGAAAAACGAAATAAAATTGTTATAAACTTAATACTACCTCCCCGTACCAAAATAAATCATGAAGCTAAAAATATAAAATTCACCAAAATAAATTGAGAAGCTAAAAACATAAATTTCACCAAAATAAATCGAGAAGCTAAAACTATAAATTTCACCAAAAGAAATTGCGAAGCCAAAATATAAAGTTAAAAAATAAGCAATAAAGAAGAAACTAAATAATTATTAAACAATAAACAAAATATATAAATGATACAAAAATAAACAATACAATATTTATTTTACACATTAACAGTATTAGCCACACACAAGCTTAAGCAAGGCGTAAGGTAAGTATGTTAAAATAAAGATTGGTATTTATAAAAATAAAAATAAAATAAAGCAAATATCAAAATTTTAGGAACATTCAGGTAAAATTAACAACGAAAAATTATTATTCAATAAGTTTTGTTAGTAAAGCGTAACAATCCAAAAACTGTTCCACAATCCATTTTTTAAAATTGCGTTTATAGGTTTCTAAATTATTTGATGATTTAATATGAGTTGGTATACTAGTAAATTTTTTAACACAACTAACAGGTATGTTTTTGAAAAGTTGCTGTATTATAAAATACAAATAAACAATAAAAATCATTAGGGCAACAATAAATAATAAAGGTAAATAAGGAAACATTAAGAAATAAATAAACTAAATAGAAGAAGGAAAAGAAAAGCAATATCACAGAAAAATTTTATTCCCTGTGTGGGAACGAGGCTTAGAATATTTCCACCGCCCAGGAGTCTGGCGTGTCGTAAAAGGCGACCAAAAGACATCCCATTTTTTTCCCGGTTAAGGGAAAATCAGTTTCATTCCAGATTAACCATTTTCAATCCAGAATTATAATTTATAAGTTTCATTTCAGATTTATAATCTCTTAAAGAATTAAAGTAAATATTAGACTAAAAGTCACCCGAAATTTTATTCCCTGTGTGGACAACGGGGTTTAGAATATTTCCACCGCTTAGGAGTCTAGCGGGTCGTAAAAGGCGACCAATAGGCATCCAAAAATAAAGAACGAATAAGAAAAAGCATAAAGTAATAAATAAATATAAAGTACGATGTTAGTACTTTAAAAAAAAAAATTCAATGATTATCAACTTGTTTTATGTTTCTCATTAGAGTTTCAACGTTAATGGTTGATTTTAACTTATAAGATTTAAAGTGGGAATTAGAAACATTACTTATTCAAAATTCATGTTACTGATAAGTTAACAAAAATGCTCATACCGTTGTTGACATTAATATCAAGTGAATAGTGCGCGTACAAGTTCGCGATTATAACATACAAAGGAACAAACCCAACAACATTACATCAGTATCCAGCCAGGACATAGCCGATTGCCCAAATCCACAGCAGGACTACAAGGAAAAATTATACAAAAGAATGAATTTAAGCAATATAAAGTTTACGTATTTTTGGTAGAGGTTACATAAAATATAACCCAGTATGGGATGCATTAAAGTTCCTTAAAGGTAGCCGAAGGTCAGAGAACCGCTTTTAAGGCATCAGGAAAATACCCAAATGTGGGATGCATTTAAGGTCCTCAAGGGTAGCCGAAGGTCAGCGAACCGTTGTTAAGGCACCAGGACAAGAAGAATAATGAAGCGTACATAGATATGAAAGTATAAGAATTTATAATAAAGTAATACGAAAAATATAAATTAATGGTACCACTACAGCAATAGGAAGCGTAGTAGGTGAAGTAACCGAAGACGCCAAATGCGAATGAGGATCGTACAATAATGACGATCACGCGTAGTCAAAAGTTATAGTAACTACAGCAATAAATAGGAATACGAAGGATTATTATGCTACATTAAAATTGGAAGAAAAGTAAATTAACTTAAATTCAGAAGTTTCATGCGAATATACCACAGTCATTGCGTAAATTCCAGTAATGAAGAAATTCTACGGGATTACTACAAGACACCGCCTATGACAAAGGGATCAGCTAATGTACCATGAGAAAGTAGAAGTAATATCACAAATAAATAAAATAACGACTCAAACCTTGGTAATTGAAGAAGGAAGATTACTTTTTCACCTCATCATTAAATAAAATCAACCACCTTATACAGTTTTCCACCTTTAATTATCCTTTACTCTGGAGGCCTACAAGCCTGCAACAATAGCCTCTGTTGCACCTTCCTTTTCCTTTATCATTGGAATAAGTTCCAAACACAACCATTAATAAATAATTAATAATAAAATCACAAATAAATATGATGAAGAAGATAGACGAATAATAAAATAATAATTAATAAATATTAAATACAAATTAATAACAAATATTTTTAATAAAATAATTAATAATACAATCATAAATAAATATGAAGACGAAGATATACGAACAATAATATAATACTAATAAATAGTTAATAGAAACAAATAATAAATATTAATAATGAAGCCCGAAATAAATACAAAGAAGAGGTGCGAATAATAAAATAAAAATTTATAAAGGCGACAACACGAATGAAAAGGATAGCAAAAGGATAATGCAGAGGAGGAAGTAAACCAATTATCGAAAGGAAGAAGACCGAGCGGTAAAACAGCAGTCTACAGCCTAAGGATGACACTCCACGTCAACATAGTAGTGAAACGCGAAGTGCGGGAGTGTTTCAAAAGCAGAGTATTAAAACAAAATTAGTGGACATATCACAATAAAAATGAGTGTAGTGCGAAGTAAACTGCGTCACAAAGCAGAGCAATAAAAACAAATGAGCGCAAAACACGGTATGAGGCATAAAGACACTTTAGGGAAATAAAGCAAGGAAAATGACTCAATTAAATCAGCAGTAACATTTAATTTCACGTACAAGTCAAGGGTTTTTGTTAAAAAAGCAGACATGTCCATAAGGACATGCCTACTTTTAAAAAGCGGGGAGTAGTGTAACAACCCGCAAGAAATTGCTTTATAATTATAAATCTTATAGATTTTAAGTTGTTATGAGGAAGAATAAATCAAAGCCGCCCCTGCATAAATTACAATTATAGCAAACGCGAAAGTTCATTTTCCAAGAACGGAAAGCTACGTCGTTATAATCCAAGAAGCGGTTGAATGACATCCGGTGTTAATTAACCAACAGCTTTCTCAGAATAAAGAAGTGCCGAATTGGCAGGCAGTGCAAAACCTCGTGGGATATGCAGAATTGCAATCCCATAGCGCGCGAGTTCTAATTCAAAAATGCTATCTTGCAAAACGGGACAGTACGAAAGACATTCGTTTTTGTCCCGAAAGAAAATTACTTTTTGGGGAACGCAAACTGGACAGGCAGTCTTCCCGTATCCCGCGAGATAATAAACTAATTACCGGAGAAAGCCGCTTTCGGGTTTACCGCGTCCCGGCGCCATGCCGCGAGCCGGGCGAAATAACCTAAGTTAAAATTGAAAGTTCTATTTAAAATTTATGTGAGCCAGTGTTGTGACAAGCCACTCAACATTAAAGGAACAACAACCAGGGGATCTAAAATCTAGTCGAACATATTTAAATTTCCTAAGTCAATTCGGGCGTACCGCAAATAAATAAAACTAACATTCACCCTCCAAGTTCTAGCAACGGCACCTGGGCAAAGGTCAGTCATTTATGTGTATTTTATTAACCAGGGCTGCTATGTTTATTCTTTCCTTCCAAAGTAAATTGATGTCATAAACTTTAAGCGTAGTTCTGAGCAATTATATTTACGAAACTATAGCAACTTCAGCATATAGCCGCTTGGGCGAACAACCAGTGTAATTGGGAAAAATTGATACTTGTTTTCCAATATAGTGTTATAATATTCTTTGGCGTTTTATTTTGTTAAAAGTAGGCTTTACAACCCCTAAATTAAGAGCAGGGTTCAGCGATCGAGTTATCCTCCGAAGAAGTGAAATTTGTGGTCTAAGAGGGAAAACTACCCCTAAGACCACCATAAGGGTTGCAGCCCCTAACATAAGGGTTGCAATACTTTACACCTTGATGGACAGTATTCGTATAAGCCCGACGAGTAACTGTCGAGAGCACACTCTCCACCACACATATCTGCTGCCAGACATTTCTGCAGTTGCAACATTCTGCCTGTGACATCCTCACCCAAGATGACACAGCAATACTCCAGCTTCGTACGGTCTGCTTGAGATAGCTTGTCTCGCATTGGGTCTAGGACATATCGCAGAATGGACAAAACGCCGAATCTTATTTTCATTCCCAAAATTTCGAATCGTGCCCAAAACGACGAATTAGTTATCGTGGACAAAACGCCAAAAATGCCCAAAACGCCGAATTCTGTGTGTGGACATATCGCCAAAAATGGACAAATTTCCGAACCGTGTAAAATGATGCCACATGGACGGAAAGTTGGCGTCAGTCGATTTTGTTGAAATCGCCGATTTGTGTCCGTGGACATATCGCCGAAAATAGACAAATCGCCGAATTAGTTACGGTGGAAAAAACGCCGAAAAAGTCTAAAACGCCGAATTTTCTCGGAGGACATATCTCCAAAAATGGACAAGTCGCCGAATTAGTTATCGTGGACAAAACGCCAAAAATGACCAAAACGCCGAATTTTGTCGGTGGAAATATCGCCGGAAACGGACATATCGACGAATTACTTAGGGTGGACAAAACGCCGAATTGTGTGAGTAGACATATCGCGCAAAAGGCCCAAAAGGCCGAATTAGTTGGCGTGGACAAAACCCCGAAAAATCCCAAATCACCGAATTCTGTTGGTGGATTTGGTAAAAATTAAATTAGAACAATAGTAAATTTAATTAGCAATTGCTTCAGCATAAACAGCACACCTATAATCTAATAATGGATGTTCTAACTAAAATGTTTTATATCTCGTGTGCGATTTTATGATTGGGTATTAAGGGTGGTCTAATTTTGTTCCTTATGCTGGGAACCGCGACTGGGTGAGAGGGGGAGAGGCTATTAGTCCGACTTCGGCGATATGTGCACCGACAGAATTCGGCATTTTGGACATTTTCGGCGTTTGTCCACGCTTACAAATTCGGCGTTTTGGCCACAATTCGGTGTTTTAGGCATGAAAATAAGATTCGGCGTTTTATCCATACGGCGATATGTTCAGGTGCTCATTCTAGTCATCGGTTAGCATGTCCCACACCTCAACTGACGACCTGGCTCAACTCGGCACTAGGAACTTTTCCGCTCCTGCCCTGCCCTTCAGTCGACTGCCCGAATTCTGGCTGTTTCGAGAAGTGGTGTCAAAGAATGAACAAATGTATTATAGTATAGTTTCATATTGTCTTTATAGTAAAAATGAATCTGAATTAATTGATTGTTGTGGAAATTATTATTAGCGTTTAACAATTAATTATGCTTATGCATATTTAATCATGTCTGCAGATTCGGAAAACCAAACTACAATTAATACTCGTAGACACACAAGTTCTATGCATTTTCCGGGTATTTTCTTCTTCTCGAAGTTTAAGATTTATGGCCGTTAAGTGGAGGTTGAAGTAGAAAAAGATTTCTAACGTGGGATTACTTAAAACAAACAGAATATCCAAGCGTTTTTAGTTTAGAGATTGTAGAAGGCTCTTATATTCCTTTAATACCTGTAGCGTAACCTAGACAGCGTTAGGGTCTGCTTAAACCTCAAAAGAACAACATGAGCATGGAAACTCGGCTGTTCTAAGTTGGGATGTCCACAGGAGTACCCCATCTTACCACAAACTTGTTTAACTAAATAGCGATTATGTCTAAGACTATATTGCATAGACATATTCGAACACAGCGGCTTCTGCGAAGCGAATTTTAGAGTATATTAGCATGCAATTTCATCATTTATACAACTGAAAAGTAAATTGCAACGTTTTAACGAGTTATCCTATAAATATGAAGATTTCTTATATTGTACGTCATAAAGAGGTTACACTCTCTTAACAAAATTTCTTGATTAGATATGAGTTAGGTATATGACCATTTAGTTGACAATGCATTATTTTAACTTCCGATCGGTTGCGCTGTTTAAAAAGTATTTATTGTAATTTGTTATGATACTGTTCTATTAATAAAGTAATTTAGGAGAATATTAGTCAAAACTATTTAATATGTATAATTTTTTATAATAAATAAAAATCATATAGTCGTGAAACATACTTTAATTTAAAGTTGAAGATAATTTAAAAATTATTAAACGTTTCGCCATTTTTGGTGGCTTCTTCAGTAATTGATGAATTCATTACAATTTGAAAGTTTATTACATTCTGAAAATAGAAAAAATAGGATTAGCGAACAAATTAGGTTTTCCTTTAACATGTGTACTTACATGGCTAGATAAGGATTTTTGGAAAAGTCCATCACGGTATTTTCAAAGTTTTTTTACAAATTAGTAATTAATAGAAGCAGTTATTAATCTATATACATATATAAAGGAAAGTCACAACCCTGACTAATCAACGCAGAGCCGAAACCACTGGCACTAAAAATTTGAAATTTGGGTGGAAGGTTTAATTTGTTACGT
>CALNHX010002031.1:58328-195647 GCA_940337035.1 Agriotes lineatus
ACGAATAGACAAAGGTAGGACTTCACTAGTTTAGAACCACGTCCTTTGCGATCCTTTATCATGAACGGTCCACCATAATCGATACCAGTCGTATGAAATGGGGGCGATGATTGAATACGAGAGGCTGGCAGGTCTCCCATTATGGGTTCAGTTAACTTAGGAGAAAATCTAAAACACCGTAAGCATTGATGAACCACTTGCTTGACGATATTTCTGCCAGAGGTGATCCAATATCGTTCTCTGAGATTAGCTAACAGCATTTGAGGTCCGGCATGGAGAAGCCGAAGATGTTCATGCGATACTAGGAGTTTGGCGAATGGATGTTTGCCAGAAATCACTAGAGGAAACTTCTTGTCAAAGGGTAATTGAGAGTTGTGGAGCCTACCACCAACTCTTAGCAGTCCCTCGGAATCCAGAAAGGGATTCAGGGATATCAAAGCAGAAGATTGTTTCACAGGCTTGCTCTGTGACAACAGTTTAAGTTCGTCTGGAAATGACTCGCGTTGGGAAAACCTGGCAAGTCTTACAATAGATGATTGCAGTTCATCTGTAGAAAGGGGCCCAGAAAGACGATCAGCTTTGGGGGCTCGCGCATTGTTATGAAAACGAAAGCAATAAGCTATAACTCGTTGTAAGCGAGCAAAGCTTGAATACTGATTGAACGGAAATGGTTCAACAGAGGTCACAGGAAAACTCTGAACTTCCTTTTTGAATTCTGGAAGCTCAGCACGAACATGTTTGGAAGTAGGCCAAGAGGCCTCACCTTCGCTTAGCCAGGTGGGACCATGCCACCAAAGGCTCAATCCTTTCAAACCTAAAGGGGTGATTCTCCTAGTGAGAAGATCAGCAGGATTAGACGTTGTGGGAACATGCCGCCAAGTGGCATCAAAGGTGAGTTGCTGAACATCAGCAACTCTGTTGCACACAAAGGCCTTAAGAAGATTTGAACTGGTTTTCAACCATCCTAGCACTATTGTGGAATCTGTCCACAGACCGATTCTAGATATGGGCAAATCAAGTGCCTTTATGACTTGCACGGAAAGTTTGCTTAGAAGAACAGCTCCGCAGAGCTCGAGCTTCGGGATTGTCAAGGGCTTTAAAGGGGCTACCTTGGCCTTGGAACAGAGAAGGTGAACCTGTACTTCCCCTTCCTGATTCTTGGAACGTAGGTATATCGACGCACCGTAACTATTGTTAGAGGCGTCGCAGAAACCATGGAGCTCTATCTCGACCACGCTCCGACAGAGGACGTGACGAGGAATTGCTAAGTCATTGAGCATGAGAAGCTCACTGCGATAGGTTAACCATTTTTCTTGTATGGCTTTAGGAACGGGTTCATCCCAATCCAGCTTTTCCATCCAAAGCTGTTGCAAAAGAACCTTGGCACCCATGGTGCATGGACTTAGAAGACCCAACGGGTCGAATATCTGCGATATTTCAGACAAGATGCTACGCTTCGTAGCCTTACTACTTGTAGAATTTGAAATATTGAACATCAGATGATCGCTTTTAAAGGACCAAATCAAACCAAGGGTGTTTGTGTGCTCATGTGCACTGAAATCAAGAACACCCGGATGCAAATCGGAATCTGGTATTCCATCGAGAACTTCTGGAGAGTTAGAAATCCACTTTCTAAGTTTGAAGCAGCCTGACTCAAGAATCTGATCCAAGTTTGAGCAGAGAGTACGCGCTTTCTCAGGAGTGTCGGCACCTGTCAGAAGGTCGTCGACGTAGAAGTCCTCCTTTATGATTCGAGAGACTTCGGGATTTGAAGCCTCACATTCGATGCCCAATTGGGTTAAGCATCGAATAGCAAGAAAAGATGCTGAAGCGGTGCCATACGTAACCGTATTCAGGTCGTACGACCGAAGAGGCTCAGCTGAGGAGGGTCGCCACAAGATTCTCTGAAGGGGCCTATGGTTAGGATTCACCAGAACCTGGCGATACATCTTCTCGATATCAGCTGATATAGCGAATAAATGCTTGCGAAAGCGAACAAGAATTGAAAATAAGTCTTGCTGCACGGTTGGGCCAACCATCTGAATGCTGTTCAGAGATTGCCCGGAAGTGGTTGCTTGAGAACCATTGAATACAACTCGGAGTTTAGTTGTCAGGCTTTCCTCTTTTAAGACTCCGTGGTGGGGTAGATAATAGGATATCTCGTTTGAATTAGGGTTTGAAACGGACATATGACCTAATTCAGAATATTCATTCATGAAACTCGAATAGCGATTGGACAAGTCAGGGTTCGCTTGTAACCGCTTCTCTAATGATAAGAATCTTTTCTGAGCGATTTGCAATGAATCACCCAATACCTCTACAGGCTTCTTGAAAGGGATAGAGACAACGAATCGACCATTCGCTTCTCGTTGAGTATTTTGCAGAAAATGTGCCTCACAGGCGTTCTCTTCATTTGTGCGAACCTTTTCCTCTGGGTAATGTTCGAGTTGCCAAAACCTAGCAATGGGGTCAGAAGCATCCTCGATCGTGCCAAGATTGCACTGTACAGGGTACGCAGAAGGAGGGCCTGTAGGGCCAGAAACAATCCAACCAAAACGAGTCTTTTGGAGGATGGGAAGATTTGGGCCTAGACCAATTTGTCCAATACAAAGGAGCTGCCAGAAAATGGGCGAACCAATCAGAATGTCGATGGTGCCCGGTTGGTCGTAGGACAGATCTGATAACTTGATGTTATCAGGAACCTTGAAGCTGTTTCGCTGGACGCGAAAACTTGGGGTAACACCCGTAATCTCATCGAGAACAAGACAGGATAGGCCAATGCCGTATGAAGTGTGAGGGGCTTGCAGCTTGATATCACACCTAGCCTTGATTTGAGAAGTGGCTTTACTTAAGCCAGACACAGTAACGTTGACTTCGCGAATTGGAAGCTTCAACCTTTTACACAAATCTGGACGTATAAAGTTCGACTGGGAACCGGAATCCAACAGGATTCGCACAACGTGAGGCGTACCATCATCAGCGATGAGTTTAGCGGTAGCCGTAGGTAAGAGTACCTGAAAAGCATTCGAACAGAATGCCGAAATCGATTGGTTTAGTTCAACAGGGGTTTCTGCCGACATCGCAGATCCTGGTTGACTAGAAGAAGCGTTCTGAGGCTTATCCTCATGAAGAAGTGTGTTGTGCCTTGATTTGCACTTTCTACACGTATATTTGGAGCTACAAAGGCTCGCAAGGTGACCCTGAGTTAGGCAATTAAAGCATACGCGGAGCTCTTTTGCCTTTGACTTTCTGTCAAGAACAGACAACTTGACAAACTTATCGCATTTGTACAAGGAATGAGATCCTTTACAAAGTGGACACGAAGGGGTACCCGACACAAATGATTTAGAATGTACCTTGGAAGACTTTTCGGGTACAAGCTTAACATTTTTTACTTCCAGAGTTTCTAGAAGATTTGCTGTGTTTTGTAGAAATTCCTTGAACTCATCAAGATTAGGCAGGTCAGAACTTGACCGGTTTCTAAGGACCTCCCATTCACGAAATGTAGTGGGGTCCAGTTTTTTAGAAACTACATAAATTATAACAAAATCAAGAAGCTCGCTTTCGGTAGCTAATGATTTGATTGCTGCAAAATGCTTGAATAACATATCGCTAATCGTACGCAATTTAGTTGCAGATTCCTTACTGCAAGATTCCAGTTCAAAAATAGCCTTGAGGTGGTTATGAACCAGAATTTTTGGATCATTGTATCGATTGCACAATGCCTCCCAAGCTAGAGTATAATTACCCGCAGTAAACTCTAAACTTTTTATAATTTGGCTTGCATCACCCTGTAAACTAGCCTTTAAGTAATGCAGCTTTTGAATATTAGTTAACGCTTGATTCTCATGAATTAAACTAATAAAAATCTCACGAAACTCTAGCCATTCTGAAACGTTTCCTGAATATTTGGGAATCGAAATGGCGGGAAGGCGTACAGCTTGATTATTGCAATGTGAACTGCAATTTGAATGCGTTGATCTTACGCTACCGTTAGGAGATCCAGAACGATCTGGTGCAATATCAGACTGCTTGCTGTATTCATTAATCAAACATTTAGCTTGTGATATTGCGAAAAAATAAGAATCTTCAAATTCAACCTGTTGCTGCATTTCAGATTCTGTATCCTTACTGTTTTCTAAAATTTGTTCATGAACCGCATAATATTCCGATAGCACGGTGGCTATAGCATCCAATCTTTCTTGCAATTGAACAATCTGAGCGCTAGATAAGAATTGATCTTCTTCATAAATTGTTTGCAAAGATTGAACATGATTTGAAAAACGCGTAAGCTTGCCTTTAATAGAGCCACGTGCTCTTACAAGCGGATCCATAATTGTTGAGATTAAAAACAATTTAACCGATCGAACTAACTTTTCGTACGCCTCTGGCGTGAATTTTGTACGCTTCTGGTACGCGGACCCAACGGGTCAACTATCTGTGATATTTCAGGCAAGCTGCTACGCGTGGTAGCCTTACTACTTGCAGAATCTGAAATATTCTTTAATGATAAAACCCTTTCGCACGCCTCTGGCGCGAATTTGTTTATACGCAGACAGCGCTTGCTAGCAACGCGAGAAAATTGTAGCTTACGACGCAGAAAACGACCTTGGTACAACGCGGGATTATTTATGAAACATGCAGGGGATATCGCTAACAAACGTAATAGCTTGGCATTTCACGCAATTAAAATGTTTATATGATTCATAAACCATTTGTTACGCAATAATACGCAGCTGAAATTATGCACATGTACAAACACAGACGAAATAAACCAAATTTATGCATAGGAAACGCAAAAATAGGAAATTAGGCTTACGTTTATTGGAGTGTGCCGCCTTGCCGTTTTACTTCGTTGCTGTGGTTTGGACTACGCCGCGCCGGCTGCGGCTGCAATGGACACCTGCACGAACTTGCGTCTGCACCGTCTGCTGTCTTCCTTCCTCTCGTTGCGGGCACCGCATGTGCCCTCTTCGTTCCACGCGTTGCTGCGAAATTGGAACGCTGCTCCTTGCGGTCGATTATATGCGATGCAATACAAACTGAATATGCTTTGTACTTGCCTATGACCAATGTTGTCGAATGCTGTCGCTGTTTTGGACGCGCAATGACCTAATGTGGTTTTAATCCTGCTCTGTAGGACCAATGTTTGAGCACTAATCAGGATCGAAGGTACAATGTTTGTAGCCTTCTCAGTTTTTCGCTATCTGGAAAACCGCTGATCGCCAGCTCGCCTTGGAATTTGTGGACTGTATGATTGTAGGTTTCACTGAATTATACACACGTTGAAAAGCGAAGGTAGTAATTTATTGCCATAAATTAACACGAACAGTTTAACATTTACAAAGAATTAGCTTTCGGAGTGCGGACCTGTTTGCATGCTGCCACTTTGACAGATGAAACGTAAGTGTTTTTGGAATCGGATGCCGGCGAGGCAGTCTACTGCGCACAGTACGAATTCAGCATGCAAGAGAAGCGGCAAAGTTTATAAAGTCCTTAACAAGTAGTCCTTTTTGTTCATCACTTCGGTAGCGTTTCCTTTGTCAGCAAGTAGAACTACAATCTCTGGATTGTTAAGGATTTCCTTCAGTGCTTGTGTTTCGGCTCTGGTGACGTTCCTCGTTGATGGTTTGGCACGCTTTAATATACGACAGGTCTCGTGTCTCACTTCCTCGGTTTCCTCAACTGAGATTTTGCGAATAGTACTCTCAATTTCAGCGATGACTTCTTCAGTAGGTATGTGGGATGGAGAGATGGCAAAATTCAATCCTTTTGCCAAAATCGAGGTGCAGTCCTCAGAGAGGGGTTGGTCCGAAAAGTTAATTACCGTTTTCTTAATATCCAATCCTGGTGTCGGTGTTACTTTGAATTTAAGCTTCTCGAACGTCTTTATGTTTTTGGGTGGTATTGCTCATGTGGTGTTCTGAGTGGACATAGCTGATACGATCCGCTGTGTTCCAAAAATTTTCATCCAAAATCCAAGATCTACATGAGCAGCCAACCCTAACGATTCCTCTGTATATAATCAGGAGCAAAAGGCACCATCATCAGTCTTTAGAAAACTTCTGAAGAAGCTGACAGCATGAGCAGCGCAACATCAAGTTTAAATCGACGATCACGGCATAACCCAGATGAACCCACCATTATGGACAATGGCCGTGCAAGCCTGTATTCAACTATATATATATATATATGTTACAGGTGTATGAGCAGAAGCCTATGCTCATTAGACTAATTTTGTAATTCTCTGCGCAGTAGTAGCATCCATATGGGCTTTAATTCTGCGCTAGCCTGGCTAATTGGTTCTACTGCCAGCGCTATGTACACAACGGATCATTGAAAATGAACAGGGCTATTTAACCAACATTATGGCCCCATGCAAAATTTCAGAAGTATCGGGCTACTTTTATGAAACCGTGTGCATTAGATGAAGTACTTTTTGGATAACACGATTACAGTAGCCTTCTAAAAATATTTTTTGAAATGTGTAACATGTGTTGCATAACCCTGTTCATTTTCAATGATCGTGTGTGTATGTAGCTTCTTTCAGCTTCCTACAGAACCTGTTTTCTTCTTTAGCTACAATTAATGCGTTATCCTATTGTATATGGTGGTCTTTATTCCAGACGTGTTCTGCGATCTTGGATTTGATGTTTTCGCCCTTTCTATAATCCTTGTGGTGTATCGATAATCTCATTCGTAGGGGTCGTTGTGTTTCCCTATGTATTGCCTATTGCCTTCCATTCCCGCACGGTACGCTTTAGATACAGTTCTTTGAACTCCAGAGTTGGTGTGGACTTGAAAGTTGTTCTTATGTTGAATCTGCTTTCTATTCTTCTCAGTTTGTCGGAAACTCCGCTGATGTATGATATTACGGCCGTGGTTGCCGGACCAATTTTTTCATCATCTGCCGGTGTTGTATTTCTGTCCATCTCTTCTAATGTTTCGTTCAGAGTTCTTTTTGGGTAGCCATTCGCTTGCAGCATTTATGTGGTTATTTTAATTTCCCGGTTAAGATCTTCTTCCTCCGAGAATATGATCTTGGATCGACTAAATAGGTATCTTGCGACGCCACGGTTCACGCTATTGTGGTTGTTCAAATCATAGTGTAGGTATCTCCCCGTATGGGTTGGTTTTCCATATACATTTGTTTGTTTCTGGACTAGTACGTCTAGGAATGGGAGTTAACTATCGGTCTTAGGGGTATTCCTCTTTTGTGCATCTTGGGTAGACCGTGTAGGTGAGGCGGTTTGCTGCAATGCGGAGTAAGTTTCATTCTCTGAAATTCCTTGTGTCCGGTATATTTTTCGTTCGAACTTCGCCGCGTTCATCAGGTCTTGGATTTTCTCTGAGTAGGTGTTTGAATCCATGATCACTGTTGCATTGCCTTTGTCTGCAGGTAGTATCTTGATGGTAGCTCTAATCTCCGCTCAGGTGAGATTTGGTTTAATTCTCTTTAATCGCTCAAGGGCTTCTCTTGCTCTCCATCGATACTCTTCTGCCTCTTCTGGCTTTAGGCTTGCTGCTGTTTCCTCAACGGCGGTTATGAGGTTCAATTTTGGAATATACCTTGGCTTTACCGCGTTGTTTAGTCACTTCTCTAGTACTGTCTTTTCAGTTTCGTCCAGCTGTTTGTTGGATATATTTATGACAGCCTTTTCTCTAGTTTTTGCTGGTTTCTTGTTCTTGATCAATTGCTCCAGCTTTCGTATGTGAACCTGTTTTTGTTTTTCTCCAGCCCTACTGTAACTTAACTTTGTGGGCGAGTCTATCTTCACAATGTCCCGAGTTTAAATGCCGGCGTAGGCGCGAGTGTGCGTAAAAAATACATACAAAATCAGTCTTTCTCAGGACTAATCAGGAGTTCATTCACCTGAGGACGAGAGTAGACCAAAAACTTCCGAAACGTCGTGTAATAAACACGCGAGACAGTAAAAAAGATCCCATAAAACATCTCATTTGAATGCGGTATTAACAAAAAAATTAAACGGCTTCTTAGAAAAACAATGGGCACCTTATACTGTCTATGGGAGGTACAAAAAAATTTTTGCTTTCACTGATAATTCTAACTATGTGAATTTGGGGCTCCGTCGTTTAGGGGTTAACCGTAAAAATGGATGTTTTGTAAAACTAGATCTCTTCCCATAACGAATGGAAAAACATTGAGTTTTAAAATTTGGATTAACAGCTTTTAATTATTGTAAAATATACAGGGTGAGTCGGGAGAAAATTATGAAACTCTAGGAGTGGATACTACACATAAATGTATGTTTTAAAAAGCGAAAAGTTATTCGATTTTCGTTTGTTCTCGAATTATAGCTTCTTCAAGGTTTCAGTTAATATTTCAATTATCAGACAATAACTTGACATTTGCGACTGAGTACTAATGATTTTCTAAAATTGTTTAATAATTAGAAGTATTCGCTTGAATACTGCAGCTCGCATAAACGAACATCCAAATGAACACAGGAGAGCAACGGATGCTGTTCGTAGACGCCCCAAAAATGTTTAGAGATCAGCGGAGATACCGCTGAGAATATATAAAAATTCTGTAATTTTCAAATAAAGCGCTGTGATTTTCACAAAAGCTGTAATTTTCAAGCTAGCCTATTTATCTAAACTGAAACTTTTAAGACTATTCGAAAACAAATAAAAATCGAATATCAGCTTTTGGGTTTTTAATCATAGATTTATGTATAATGTAGGTACTGTTTCGGAGTTTGTTACTGTTCTCTGGACTCACCCTGTATAATAGTGTATGACGAACATTATACATACCTTTTTTAGACACATTTCGTTCAAAACTGGCTGAACCATAGTTGACCATATATCTATAAAGGAAAAAGTATTCAGACAATGCAATCGCCGAGGTCTTGTTGGATAAGCTGCTAGTAAGCTGAATGCAACCTTGTTAGCAAGACTTAAGTTCATGTGCAAGATGTGACTTATTTTTGTTCCTTTAAAATCAATTACTACGTGCTGTCCAGCTACAACAAAATTGTCGTCCTCGTTTAATAAAATATCGATAATCATTAGCGCCACTTTCAGTATATTGGGATACGATATCCTCGTAGGATCCACGGGCTCGGAGCGGATAAAAATTGCTCTAGGCGCAGCTGCTCCATCTGTTTCCAGTAACGGCAGTACAAGACTGCAAACAAACTAATATGAGCCGAGACTTTAAAAATGCGATTTGAATATACCCTAATCTGAGCACTTCTTGAAGTTCCGGTAGCAGAGGATCTCTGTTCGTGTAAATTTCTGGCAAAGACGATCTCATAATGTAGTACATATTTAACTTATATTTCGCTTTCGGAAGATTAAATTTACATCCCCTTAAAAAGTTGAGTATCCATTGATCATCTGAAACAATTTAAATATGGTAAATGTACAGATTATCATAAAGTAGGGGATATATTTTAACTTATTATAACTTTTTAACAAATTAAGTTAATAACAAAAACTAAACGATATTTAATTGTTTAAATAATGGGATTTTTTATACCCAAACCCAGTTACCGCTAATGTTCAATATGACCTTTATTCAATTCTTACTGTTAAAGCTGTAGTTTAACTATTCATTTTAGAAGCATAAAATAGAGTTTCTGTAATTTTTACTTAATATAATGACATTTTGTTGTCGTTTTCAACGTTCAAATGATGCATATATTTCTACGAGAGTAGCCATTTATCTATTTATGTCATTCACTTCTGCAATGTTGGTAGCACCGTCAAGCTAAGTGAAATTCGAGATTTCTAGGTTAAGTTTTGCGCCAGCCTGCGTCAAATAACAAACAAAACCTAACCTACCAACCTCGAATAAGACATAGACTGACAATACACTTCAGTAAGGTCACTATATCAAAAGGTACCGCCATTAGTGATTTTTTATATCTATCCTTATCGAACAATTTTCTCCAACTGGGGATAAAAACAAAAACCTAACAATAATTTAATTTTACAGCAGTGCCATTACAACAAAAAGAAAATCCTCAAAAACTAATGTCTTTCTTATTGCACTTGGGAAATTTATATTTGTTATCTTTATCTCACAATTTTCTCACATTCTCACGCGAGGAATGGAATGGCGTTACCTTACACGTAGTGTATTAATCTAGTGACCTTACACTTCAGTACTAATAAACCTGTAACACGAATCAACGGCGACCCTTTCCAAATTGTCACTACGACTTTTCACGGCTGTCATTACAAAATTAGTTTTTTCGATGTTTATTGAAGAATTGAATAAAATTTTGTATTCTACACGACGATAAAGTTACTATTATCCACTCTTGAATAGTTAACGTCTCGACTTCGTGTCGACATTGAACGATTTTACTTTATCGTCTTGTATAATAACTAACTATTATATTTACCTTGTGTTCTAGATTCTATCGCAGATAAAATGTTATACGATGCACAGGGGTAAAGCATCTTTACTCACTCGTTGGGCTTAACACGCTCTCTTATTCGCGTTTTAACTCTGTCCTACTAGTGACTAAAGACCAGCTTTACGCCTCAGATGTTTTAAAATCCTCGCTCTGGGAGCTCGGATTTCAATACATCTGCGGCAGTTATGATGCTCATAACATTGCTAGATATGATAATAGCTATTATCAGTTTTGAATTGAACTAGCCAAGTGCAACATGCTATTAAAATTTTAACATTTTATTAAAATAAATACACAATTATGATAATTTAGTACTGTTGGTTTAATATGTAATCGATTGGATTTATGTAATATTCGATAATCCTGTCCAAAAATGCACTATTGCTTCTTGCTTAAGAAAATCTACACTGCTGTCGTACAGATTTTCATACTAACAAGCAGTCGTGCATTACTTGACTAAGATTATGGGAAAGTCACTATGCAATTAAATAATACTGTTGATAAGTAGCCTTTTAGAGCACCATATAGATGACCTTATTCTAATTAAGATAATTTTGTATTTTTTAAATTGAATGTACATGTTTTTCGTCACCTAGGGATCCTGAAACGAGAAGATTCAGATCAGATCTCGAAAGGTGATTTTTTCGTGATTACAATATCTCATTCGTCTTTTAAACGAGGGGAGTGAAAACTTCTTTTTTGTACTCGTGACTTCGAAATTCGTATTTCCCGGTCATTCCCGATGCGCCGAAAGTTACACTTCCCGCACTGCGGTGCTTTTTACTTTCCAACAAAAACTAGGGCAATTGTGCGACAAGGATAAATATAAAAAATCACTAATGGCGGTACCTTACACTTTAGTTTGATTTGTGCTGTCAACTCAGTAAAGCAGTAAAACACTAAATAATAATTATTATTTTTTAATTTTTTAGAATATTTTCAATTGTTCGTTACAAAAAACATTGTACCTAACTCTTTCGGGAAGAATTTTCTAGAATTCGCAATACATGCAGCACTCCCTTCGGTCGTGTTGCGAACAAAGTGCTCATTCGGTAAAATTACCTTCCCGAACTTGTTAGGTAAATAACTATTACGCTATTAAAACCTGGACAGTTTCTGTACTAACTCACTTTTTCGAAATTAATATTAAAATTGAGTAACACAGATCTAGCCAATGTTGATGAGCTCACTAGCAAAATAATAACACAATTTGGTTATTTGCATCCAACATCTGTCATAAAACGACTGTCGATACCAAGGAAAGAGGGCGGCGTGGTCGTATTAATATATACAATCTAAGTCGCATGAACTAGGACTAAGCACTTTATTCTTAAATACGACAGAAGACTTTCTCAGAAGCATTGCACAGAGAGATCAATAAAAAACAATTAGGGTAGGCTGTGAAATGTGTTATACGTTTGGCAGTACTGAAGTGTATTGTCAGTCTATGTCAAATTCGATATTTGCAGGTTAAGTTTTACGCCAGTTTGTATCAAACAGACAAAACCTAACCTACTAATCTCGAATTTGACATAGACTGACAATACACTTCAGTACTGCCAAACGTATAAAACATATCACAGCCTGCCCTAATTGGTTTTTTTATTGATCGGTCTGTACCACTAATATGTTTGAAACTTGGAAATCGCGATTATTCTATTAGTGTTCGAATCAACACCTTGCAATCTTGGAAAGAGAAGATCCCACAGAGTAAATATATAAAACATCTGGAATCGTGTAAAATTAGTAAAATCTAATCTACCATGTGACTTAGTAGAGGACAACTTTACTCAGAAAAGAAGGGATTTAATATGGCGATTCAGGACAAAGTCACAAGAACTAAAAACTACGAGCAGTAAATCTTGAAATTTAATACCACAGATAAATGTCGCAAATATGACTTATCTGGGAAATCAATCAAACATATCACAGGAGGTTGCCCAGAAATGTCTAACCTGCGTACATAGAACGACATAAGCAAGTGGCAAAAATCATTCATAAAGAAATCGTTTTGAAACGCCACCTATTAGTGGATGCGCCGCCGTATTATAAATATTCACCATCTGCCGTGCTAGAAAACTGAGACAGACCAATCATAACAGATAAAACTGTGTACTACAAGCGATCTGACATTCTCTTAATAGATAAGATTAAGAAAACAGCGGTCATATTCGACATAACTGTACCCTTGTAGCAAGAGAACTTGGAGACGCATCACAGTCACAATAGTACCCACTGTGGTGTCAGTCGAAAAAGTAGCATCCAACCATTTTATCAAAAACTGACATTATAATGTCGTCGTAGCCTACAAATCTATAGTTTATTCAGATTCAAGATAGAGCAAAATCTGCAACCCAAATTACAAATAGCAGCAGATTACTAATATGATTTTATTAAAATTTAGATCAGAGAGATATGGCCTTTTTGCTGTATTGATGAGTGTCAAAATCAATGTGTCCTGTTTTTATATGAATCTTTGCTTAAGAAAGGCATTTGCAACATTTTTAGGGAGTAAATTTATTCTCAGATCACATTCACCAGATTTCACTTAGGTAGAGATCGCACAATTTTCCAATTTCAAGCTTTGCAAATTTGCCAAAAACTTTAACCTCTATATTATACTGGGTGACCAAAAATGGTTGTGATTTTTTTCTTAGGATAGCACTGTTTATGTTGGTGGCACTGTTAGTCTATGTCAAATTCGAGGTTAGCAGGTTAGGTTTTGCGTCAGTTTTGACAACCTCAGAAAAAAGTCACAACTATTTATGGTCACCCGGTACTACGTACATTCCATGATCTACATTTTAATAAAATCAAATTAGTAATCAACTGGCTGCTGATATTTGTAACTTGGGTTGCAGATTTTGCTCTAATTTGAATTTGAATGAACTATAGCTGTAATAGATCCAATTACCTGTGCTACTTTTGATGGAAAAATGTTAGTTATATTAAAAATTATGTTCGAAGGCGAAGCTTCCATATCTGTTTGTAATTTATCAACAGTATGAAATCACAGTATGTATGTGTATGAGTTGCACCACTTTAATGTTATATCTCCTATTAATTCTCATAATGACATATGCTACTCTCCCGGAGATACCTACGATTTTTAAAATGTTGTTTTCATATTTTTTCTTTATAATAAATCCTACTCCTGCATGTGTGTCATTATCATTTCCTTTGTAATAAAGAATATTTCCGCTTTTTAAGGTCATATACTCTTCACCTTTCTTTCGAATTTCGGCTATACCGAGTATTTCCCATTTTTTCTTTTTTAATTCTTGTTCTAGTTCTAGGAGTCGTGCTTCATTTGCCATGGATCTGGCATTGAATGTCGCTAGTATTAATTTATAGTTGTGATGACATATACGGGTCGTTTTATTTTGTTTGGTGTCTTTATTTCTATTTATATTACTATTAGGTGAATTGTTGCCCTTCTCAGAATCCGTAGGGCGGACCACTTATATGCCCCCACCAGTACCTCAGAAGATGACGAAATAGAGGAATTCTATGATGATGTTAGCAAATCTTTAGACCAAGACAGGACACATTTTAACATAATTCTGGGTGATATAAATGCAAAAGTTGGTAAAAAAGAAGCTCCAGAAGAAACATGTATAGGTGATTATGGAACCGGCGAACGTAACCCAAGAGGACAACTTCTAGTAAACTTCGCACTTCAAAACAACATGTACATTATGAATACCTTTTATAACAAAAAACCCCAAAACAAGTGGACGTGGAGAAGTCCAAATGGCTTGACAAAAAACGAAATTGATTTTGTGATAACGAATAACAAGAGTATAATAAAAGACGTATCTGTTTTAAATCAGTTTGCAACAAGTAGTGACCACAGGTTGGTGAGAACAAAAATACAAATTAACACAAAAAAAGAAAAGAGAAAACTGGTACAAAGTACAATAGTAAACCGTTTAGAAACAGAGGTAATAAAAACACAATATGATAAGTACAGAGAAAATATAAATAGAGCAATAACTACTATGACAAAGGACGAGTTATCACACATGACGTTAAGCGACCTAAATAATAAAATAGTAAAAACAATAACAACTGCAACAAAAGAAATAAGGATAAAAGGCAACAAAACAAATGAGAAAATATCAGAAGACACTAAACGATTGATTAATACTAGAAGGCAACTGAGACGAGACCAGAAGTGGGATACAATCGAATATGCATCAATAAATAAATTAATTAAAAGAAATGTAAGAGGAGATGTAAAGATTTACAACGAAAATCTAGCAAAAACAATTATCGAAGAAAACCGTAATATGAAGATTCTAAGAAGTAACCTATCACTAGGCAAGAAACATATACTTAAGTTAAAGAAACAAGATGGAACTGAAACCACGGGCGAACAAGAAATTTTAGAAGCAGCTAGAGAGTTCTATGCAAATCTATACAAATCAAATACACAACAAATAAACGAAAACAGACAGAGGGAAATAATAGTAAATGTGGGATCGGAAGACATACCGGAAATAACGACAGCCGAAATAATAAACGCCCTAAAATACTCAAAGAATAATCAATGAATATTTAAAAAATGGAGGAAAGCATTTAATGCAGATAATAAAAATGCTATTCAATAAATGCTTAATAGAAGAAGATACACCTGAGGACTGGAACGAAGCTATAATTATACTAATATATAAAAAGGGTGAGAAAACGAGCATTGCCAACTACCGACCCATCAGCCTCCTGTCCCATATATATAAACTGTTCATTAAAATCCTAGCCAACAGACTGGAGAAAAAACTGGACGCTTATCAACCTATAGAACAAGCGGGTTTCAGAAAAGGGTTTGGAACCATTGACCATTTGCAAACAATAAAACTAATAATAGAAAAAAGTAAGGAATATAATCTACCCCTAACGATGGCTTTTATCGACTACGAGAAAGCCTTTGATACGATTGATATGATGGAAATTTTACAAGCATTAGACGACGCCCGTATTGATACCCGATATTCCAACATAATAAAGAACATAATTATATAAGCGAGCAACAAGTGCAATAAAGCTCAAGGAAACTTCGGAAACCTTTAAAGTGGAACGAGGAGTGAGACAGGGAGACACACTGTCCCCGAAGCTTTTCACCCTAGTTTTGGAAAATATATTTAAAAGGATCGAATGGGAAGAGATGGGTATAAATATAGACGGCAAATGCCTCACTCACCTGAGATATACCGATGACTTAATCGTATTCGCGAAAACGGGAGGGGAACTGCAGCTTATGGTCAACCAACTGCAAGAACAATCAACGCAAGTTGGTCTCAATATGAATTTAAAGAAGACAAAAGTAATGTCAAATCTGGAACAACCACTACATATAACAGTGGAAGGAAACTCAATAGAACAAGTTGATTCATATATACATCTGGGACATAACATAAAAATGGGAAAAGAAAACCAGGAAGCAGAGGTTAACAGAAGAATAGGTTTAGGATGGGCAGCTTTTAATAAATTATCTTTTGTCCTGAAATATAAAACCTTCCCACTGTATCTAAAAAGACAAATATTCGACAAATGTATTTTGCCCGTCCTGATATACGGCACAGAAACTATGACTTTTACCAGCAAAATCATGAAAAAATTTGCAACAGTACAAAGGGCAATGGAGCGGAGAATGACCGGGATAACATTAAGAGACAGGAAAACAAACAAATGGTTGAGAGAAAAAACATAGGTCAAAGATATAACGAAAAGAATTGCGGAACAAAAATGGAGCTGGGCGGGACATATGGTACGAGCAGACGACAGATGGACAAGCAGAGTGCTTCAGTGGCAGCCTAGGGAAGGGAAAATAAGAATTGGTAGACCACCGAAACGATGGGAAGATGACATAAGAGAGACAACGGGAAGAAAATGGAGAAGAATAGCGAAAGAAAGGCAGAAATGGAAAGAAAAAGGGGAGGACTATGTCCACTACTGGACAACAAAGGTCTGAAAAAAGAAGAAGAAGATGTGTATGAGTCATAATTGACACTGAGTTTACTTTTATTTAGCAAAATATAAGTGAGTGGTTTGAAAGTGCATAAGTTGGTATAACGGGATAACAGCCACACCTATAACTGAAGCTTGATCGGAAATAGCAAAAATATCTAGCAAAGTACTACATGTGGCTGTTATACGCGTTGGACTGTTAACAATCTGATAAAGATTAGAGAAATAAGTTGGTTTAGAGATAGGAAAGATACGTAAACCAATATTAAAATTTCCTGCAAGTATCACACCATCGCAATGCGGCGTCACACCAGTTTAAACTATCCCCAATTTAAAAAAAAAGTCCTGTATATTCATCCATTCACGTCAGTAAGTTGAAAGTTGTTTATTTACAGAAAATTCCACTCCACCTCTTCTCAAGCAGTTCTGTCTCTACGTAATAAAGTATACCCATAAATTCCAATGTTTCATCTCATATGTTAGTGGATAGCTATCTTTCAGTAACAGCACCAACGCTAAAAGAATCCTGAAATATAATTTTCCTAACAAAATCAATGTGACCGACTAAAAATCTGCTATTAAGTTGCGCAATTGAAATAAACGGAATGTTACAAACATAGCCGTGACGTATTTTTTACATAATCAGGCTCAACTAGTTAATTAACTCCAAAAAACAAGAGCAAGTTCTACAAAATTTCCCAAACGACTAAATAACAAAAATAATACTTAAACTCAATTCATAGTTATAACAGGACAATAAAAGGCGAATTCATGTATCTTATGCTAAACAAAACCAATTATCTTTGTAAAAAGTTATTCGACCAATTTTAATTGCGGAATTAAATTATTATTTATTAGTGTGAGCACCTCAATAACTTTGCTACCTATTATCCTGCACAAATAATATTCTTCCGTTTTGTGTCTCACTCCATATTGCGTGATAGCGGTTTAGTTGCCTTACAGCGGTTTATTAATTATTAGGGAGTTTTTGCAATTACGTTACGCTAAAATAAAAGAACGCTAAAGCGACGTCAACTATGCAGCCAATCAAAATCAAATTTTTCGATTTTAGCGTAACGCTATCGTAACGCTATTTTAACGTGACGTTGTACAAAAACTCCCTAATATATTTATAATTAAATTTTGACTAACGAAATTTTCTGGTTGCTAAGTAAACGAAACTCAAGTTCGACAGTACATTCTTATCGTATCCGATAATAATTTCACATTCGATTAAAATATCTTACTTTCGGTGATACATAAGATAAAAATAGGAACAATCTGTGAAAATTGTTTTCCGGATCAGGTGACACCTACTTCAATTCTGAACAAAATTCCAAACAAATATTTTGCGTATTTGGAAAATAAGGGTACTTGATTTTTGAGGTATTTTCATATTTTCAAATCCCCTTATACAAAAGAAGATTTCGGCTAGTGCATTTATAGTTTGGGAAAGTGCACGGACATAATTTATTAATAAAATTTTCAGATAATTGAGTAATATAAATTGTTTCCATATGTATCCAAATCTACAAAAAAAAATTGTATACTATATTATACAGAGTGTTTCTAAAATAAGGGGAGATACTTTGCAGAAGTGTTCTTATATTGAAAATAAATCAAATAGGTATAATAAACCCGTGTCCGCCAATTAATCCTTTCGAAGATATTTGGCTTCAAATCTTTACTGTAGGAAATTAAGGAAAACAATTATTTATATGAATTTTATGCAGCAAATGTTTTAGGATTTGTCTGCTGTCAATTTGCTCCTCCTAGAGCCTTGCAGTCTCGTGACCTTTGCCATTAGCACGACCGCATATAAAACCATATACGATTTTTCAAGAAAAGAAAAATTCACCAATGTGTTACTGAAATTGAATTTGACCTATTTTCTACAAATTTAAATAGTACATTCACTTAATCAACAACTTTACTATTTTCCACTTTTCCAACCATTTAATCATGATTTTTCAGATTTTATAAAAATGGGCCATATTAAAACTTTGAAGCCTTTGATTTATTTTTAATCAGAGAATACTTCTTCAAAGTATGTCCCCTTTATTTTAGAAACACCCTGTATGTTATACTATAGCATATCACTGGAATTGGGGAAAAATCAGTTTTCTATACTGTCACCGCCTACTATAAGTCCTATATAAAAAACACAACTTGATGCTATACCTTGGATTTCCACTGTTTTTTATTTAAATAGAGTACGCCACTGCATTCCTACCACGAAAATACCTCAAGAACGTAGAAATTACTTTTCCCTATTTTCATAAATGAGATATTGGCAAAAAAGTAAATCGAAAAATCGAACTTTTGTTTATAACTTGAAAACAGAAGACGATATCCCATTTTGATTTTCACCATTAATGCTTTTCTCTAAAAAGAGATCGAGGATGGGGCGTCCATTCTTCCATATCTCCTATACTTATCGAGATTTCCTATAAAAATATCGAAATTTGCACACCCTGTACAGCAACGGCGACAAATAACTACTAACTATAATGTTGTCAACTTACAATATGTTAGTTTTCTCTAATAATTATTTATGTCTTTGCCATTTGCAAATCGTCACGAGCAGATTTTATTTAAAAAAGGAGAAACCTTCACGTATTAAATATATAGACACTTCCACCAAATTGAAAATGATATTTTAATAATAAAAATAATACTAATAAATCTTTATTTTCTACTTCTAATGCTGGAGTTGAAAAGTGAAAGTTTGATTTTGTTTGTTATATGCTGTTGTATGGTAAATCTCAGGGTTGCTTTTCTTAAAAAGACATGTTCTTTGCGCTCGTCAAACTTTAATTAATTTCATGAATTATTTATGTAACATTTTTAATCATTTCAACAATTGTAAATTTAACGTTGCGTCGTTAATTTTAAATGAGTTAAATTTCTCTCCACCTAGTGTATTTTAACCTCAAATAAATTCATAACCTCAAATTAGACATGTGATTTCAATGCAACAGCATATTATGTAACTATTTTGGGCTGATAATGGCAATTGTGTGTCGTATCTGAAAGATGTCGCCAACACCCATTCGTTAACTTTTTTGAGTAAATCGTTGTGGAGAAGACTAAGAAGTGCTTTAATTGGTTTATCTTTCTTCTGCCAATTTTGAAACGGAATAATATACGCAATACACATGCTATATAAAAATCAAGACGCTTGGATTTAGATTAAATTTTTTTGATTGGGATTTCGCGCGTTTTTGTAAGAGAACAGTATCGATACTTATTTGTAAAACCTCTGCTGTGATACACGCACACAACTTCCTTTTACAGTAATCTTATAATTCACCATAAATTTGATTTTTAATTTTTAAGTATTCGTCAAACCTTTTCAAAAATGTAATAATATACCGGGTGTTCTATTTAAAATAGGAGTTAATAAACAAAATAAGAATAAAAAACAAAAGAAGCCAATTTGAGGTATTCAACTGGAAAATCACCGATCTCACATCAATACACATTAAAAATGTAATAAAAAAGTAAAGTTTTGGTTTCGCGAAATTTAAACACAATAATTTGCATGTGAACGAAAAAATCTCAAAAAATCTTCACCTCTTGTGGTATTACCCTTGAAAATATTGCACTTATGATAAATACAAGTTTCTATAAAAAGAAAACAAAAATATAACATTATTGTTACTTTTAAATATACATAGGTATATAAAAATTACGTAAATTTTAAACAGACAATAGTAAAGTTTGAAGTCTTTAAATCAGCTGTACATATAATATCACATAGGTCACATTTTTAGTAACAACTTTCGAAGCTGGTCTGTTTTATTTTTTTCCCAGTAATGGTAATTGTCTATCAATACAAACTAATCACAAATAAAGAAAATTGCTACTTTCTGCACCCAGTTATCTTGTTTTGGCCTCTGTTAGTAGTGTAATTAATAGTAATCACTAATGTTGTTCATCATCATTATAGTCAAGTTTTATATGTCCACTGCTCAACGTAGACCTTTCCTGCACTCCATTTACCTCTGTCTTGTGCTAATTGAAGTCAGTGTTGCCCCGCCGTTTTCTTTTTATCATTTAGCCACCGGTTTTATTAGCTTAAAATAACAACTAAAACAACTCGTTTTATCAAAACAAGGCAGCACAAATATGGAACGTGAAGAGGTTATTTGCTTATGAAAGATGTTAAAATAAAAATTAGTATGCATAATAAAACCAGTTCACTGTCACTAACTAGTCACTGTCAAGACATTGGATTACATTAAAAAGTAGATAACATTGAAAAATAATTAATCATTGAACTATTTATTCTTATACCCTGATAGACTATTTTCAGTTGCTATTATTCTCCAAGTGCTAACAGTAATGTTTTGAATCTTTGTGCACTAAATTTTCTAAAAGTATAGTAGATTTATGCTCTAAAGGAATTAAGAGGAACTCATATTATAATCGTCTACTGTATCAGTTTACTAGGTTTTATAAATTATCTTCTATCATCTTACAAATTGATATGTTTTTAAGGCTTTTTCCACTGTCTAGGGTGTAAATCACACAACGTTTCGGGAGTTTTGATCTACTCCCGTCTTCAGGTGTTCCTGGTTAGTCCTGAGAAGAACTGATATTGTACGTTTTTCAACGTAAATTTGTGACTAACCAGGAACACCTGAAGACGGAAGTAGATCAAAACCCCCGAAACGTTGTGTGATTTACGCCCTAGACAGTGGAAAAAGTCCGAAAAACATATCATAATAGACCACTTCCAAAAAATTACATTCAGAGAACATCTTACAAAGTGATGAAAAACATTTTAGAACATACTTTTCTGTAAATTTTATTAAGTCGCTATTCACAAATAATATTCTAAAAGATTAGTACGGAATTATTAGCACGTTACTTTCTAGTAGTGCTATTAGGATGTTGTATTAAAGTCCTAAATTAATATTAGACCAGCTGAAAATTCTATTTCTTTGTTCTGTATCTAAGCCGAAATTGTTCCTACAATTGATCTACAGATCCGATAGTTTGAATGCTAAATATTTACGGCTACCATTACGATAGATAATTGCATGGAAATCAGCCATTATTATAAATTTATTGATAAGAAAATTCTTTAAAATGCCTTTAAATCGAAATATGTAAAATACTACATCCAACAACCAATAAAAGTTGAATTTTTTTATCAAGAGTATAAGATTTAAGAATATTAAAAGCAATTTTGAAATAAAATGAAAGCTGAATATCTTTTTTTAACACTTTTGGGGATCAATATTTTAGTAAACATATGTTGGCAAACGTCCTCAGAAAATTCATCGAAAACGATTCATCGAAACACATTTCGTCGAATACGATTAATCGAAACGCAATTAATCGAAACAACAAGTTATCGAAAGGGCAAATAATCGAAATGCAATTTATCGAAACACTATTCATCGAATTAACAATTCATAAAAAAAATATTATAAAATGTTCGCATTGTAGGAATTTTATCAGGTTTTTTTGACGATAATATATTTGATTCTTAGTTTACTTATACCGAACCAATCCACCGAACTTGGCTTCACAATTTATCACGGCTTAATAGAAGTATTTTGTTGTTTTTTTATGTTTGTCAAAGTTGGAAATGATTCCTTTGTCATTTGTTTTTTTAAATTGATATTGTAAATAATATATATGCGTGCATATATGTAAGTGTGCGTTGTCTAAAAACGCTTGGTGTAAAATGGTCGTTGACTTAAAGACGCCAGCGCCATGCTGCAATTCCTAAGATTTTTTCGGTATAATTGAACTCAAAACAAATAAAAATAATTTTACTATGTTATTATCCTTAAAAAAGTAGCTGAAATAGCCTATAATACGAAATTTCGATAAATGTTTCTTTCGATGAATTGCTAATTCGATGAATTGTGTTTCGATAAATTGCATTTCGATTAATTGTTGTTTCGATGAATTGCGTTTCGATTAATTGTATTCGATGAATTGTATTTTTATTAATTTATTGTTTTCGATAAATTTATCTAGTCTCGGCCCATACAATTTTTTTCATAGTTTCATGGTTTTAGTAAATCGAATGTCCACTAATATTACAAGGATACTATAGTAGCCCTATTTTACCAACATTTAAAGCTTTATACAGGATGTCTCACATTGATTACACCATCCTGTACGAGCGTGTTCTAGAGTCAAAAAGGTATCAAAAAATCTCAATAAATGTATGTCCACAGATGTAGTGGATCCAAGATAATCACATATTTAGTTTACTATTTGTGCTAATATTCAATAAAAGTTATTGGGTTTTTAAAACAAACAACTAACTTGATTTAAGTTATTAGATCAGTTTCAAAAATAGTATCAGTATGCCGGGCTTGTAAAACAATCTAAAAATCGTGTCATTTACTGGTCTTTGAGTTTATTGTTTCGATTGCTTCCTTTGACAAGAATATTGTTGACATGGCCTCAGTTAATTATCCATGTACGTCGACATGGTTTTTGTTTACGAATTAACTGATGGAAATTCGACCTCCGCTCTATGTTTATATAATGAGAGGTACTTATACCAACAGACGTCTTCCTGACAAACACATTTGTGGAAGAGTCTTTCAAAGATTACGAGAAACAGGAAATGTTGAAATAAATTCAACTAATGAGAGACCAAATTTAAGGACACGAGAACTAGAAGAAAGAATTAGCATTCAATTTCCTGGAAAATGAGATTTTTAATTGCCATAACGTGCACGTATGAACTGATTCCCATATAATAATTGAAAGTCACCATCAAACACGTTTTTCTATTAACGTCTGGACTGAGGTTTTTAAAGACCAATTACACAGGCCTGTAAAACAGTACATAAACTATTTTTGGAAAAACTCCAGTATAACTCACTGGTACATTTTGACATTTACAGAATATTCACAGAAAAAAATTTATGTCATCGGGAAATTCAAATTCAATATTATTGTCTACGATTAGAATAAATACTTTTTTCACGGTCATACAAACAGCCTTTAAATACACAGATATTTTTGTACTAAGTACACACAAATCTTAAACTGCAGCTAACCTAAATTCGCATCTTTACGGCAGCCAAGATTGGATCTGGCGTGAGAAGCTCGTGTTCTGCATCAGTTTTCTAAACAGTTTGCAGAACCACCAACAAACTGAGAATCGGATTATCACACGCATGCACCTAAGCACCAGTGGGCTATATCAGAATTAGCTATTTTTATTTTATTAGCTTAGTTTGAACGTATAATTAACTAAATAAGGCAGTTTTTATTTCTATTAAGTACTTTTTCTTGTAAACCGTTATGGTATTTTCTTAATATTCGATCCAAATTACATTAAAAATGTATTTTAAGTCCGAAATGTTGAGAGCCAATGTAATATTTCGTTTTAATTCGCGCATATGTTGGAGATTTTACGGGTAATTGGATAATTACCATTGGGGATTTCCTAAAGTCGAAGTATTGAAGGTGCTCAAGACCTTCAGAGCAATATAATTAGTGTTGATGTGTTCATCTCTTAATAAGTTGTTACTGCTTTTTTGTGAAAAAATATCTAGTATATGTTATAAAAATAAGCCTGATCATTTTTGTTGCATTTGTGGTCCCTTTATAGTGAAATAGCTATTTAAGACATTAAACCGGTAGCTAAGCATTTATATCCGTCACGCCATCACAATCGAGTCAGCCAGGGAAGATATGTGAACTACGTAACAAAGTCGTAAACGCGAATACCGGCCTTGTGTCGTATACATTTTTTTGTATACTGAACAAGAACGAGAACCATTTTTATTTTATTACAGAATTATGCCAAACTATTTACTTTAAAAATGCTGTGATTCTTGTTTGGCAGTGCTGAGGTGTATTGTTGATGTCTATGTCAAATTTGAAGTTAGGTTTGACTGACGAAAAACATAACCTGCTAACCCCGAATATGACATCGTCTGCCAGTGCCGGAAACTTGAGTAAGTACTGCCAAACAGATAACACGAATCACAGACGTTGTTGCTAAGTGCTACCGGCCTAGGCCATAAAAACGTACCTACCGATCTCATTACTGGTAGATAGTTGCTACCAGGCCAGTATACAAAACAAGTATAAAAAACATTACTAGTTTCTTTAAAAATGCATATTTTACGTACTTTAAAATTAATCTTAGAGATGACAATAAATTTTGAACGCCACTTGTTATTTGCAAGATTTGTGATGAATCTTTAAGGCATTTATTTAAAGGAACTATCCCTTTGGAACACCAATGATTTGGAGAAAGCCTAAAACTTACTCTGACGACTGCTATTTTTGTCTAAGGGATATAAAAGTCATACCACACGCACACTTAAATATATTTTATTGCATTTCATATTGTAATATACTATATTTCTACATTGCAAAATGGTTTAGTAATGTGGTATTTTACACCATAGCAACGACGATTGGTTATGGTTTGACATTTAATGTCACTTTTATACAGGGTGTTTCAAAACAAACGCGAAAAACTTAAGGGGCTGATTCCTTGTTCAAAATAAAAGATAGTTTATTATATAAACATTGGGTCAAAAGTCAACCATTAGGGAGATATCGCACTGCAAATATGGCGGAAAAATAATGTTTTTATTTGTTATCTTAAAAACGAAAAGAGGTAGAACAATAAAATTTTATGGAATTATTACTATTATAAAAGCACACTTTTTGCATATTTCTCAACTTTTTTAAAAAGAGTAGAGGGGATTGAATTAGACTACCGCTATCATTCTTCTTAACTAAATTTAAGAAAAACTTACTCAATCACATGGAAAAATAACAATTGATAGCCTGGTTTATTTAGAAACTTTTTTGTCTCTTGCAATTTTTTCATAAAACTTAGCCCTTCCAAATAAAAAAATAAAACGTAAAGCATTGCATGTCGAGAAAAATAAATTTATTTTAGAAAAATAATCTAGTTGGCTGTTATCACTTTTTAAGACGTTTCTTATTGTTGTTTTATTTGACATTGCTCATTTAGTTTAAATACAAAATACGACTAATTTAATCAAAAATGTATTATCTGATCATTTAATTATTCAGCCATATTTGCAGTGCGGTATCTCCCTAATGGTTGTCTTTTGACCCAATGTTTATATAATAAACTATCCTATATTTTGAACAAGGAATCAGCCCTTAAGTTTTTCGCATTTGTTTTGAAACGCCCTGTATAAAAATCTAATATTTTACATTTCTACATGAAATTCTATAAAATAGTATATGAAACGCTTTAGAAAAGAGGTTTTACTGAACTCGTATGGCTATTTAATAACTCGCTAACGCTCGCATTCAAACCAGCCATATTTGTTGAGTAAAACTTAACTTTTCTAAACTTGTTGTCGAATATACTCATTCCCACGCCCAGATACAAAAGTGGCAGTTTTCATATAGTAAAAAATTACAATATAAATCACCCGGTCGTTAACATAACGAACGTGTTTGTTATGAAAAATGGACAATACACAGTTACGCAGTGGGCTAACTATCTATGTCGATTTTAACCTAAAAACTGCTAACAATATGTCATTTTAATCTAAAAATCTCTGAAAAAATTGCATTTTAACCTAAAAATTACTGACATTGTCTGTTGCTACAATAAAGCTGTCATTCATTGAATTTCAGAAATGTGTCTTTTTTTGTGGTCATGGGAAACTACCGTACATGATTCGCTCGAAAGTCTATCGTACGGTCGTCTTTTAAGTGACTCGGCTTCGCTACTCTTTGCCTCGTTTCACAAGTATTCTCGCACCTTATATGCCACTTTCGCAGCTTGTTATGTAATATACTATATCTACCCTAATGATGTCAGTGAAGAGCAGGGTCAACAATTTCACCAAGGCATCAAAGAGATGGAAATAAAATATCAAAGGTGTTGGCATGGCATAACAGGGACAGTGCTACAGTCGGACACGATAGCAAAACAACGAAAAGAGGAGTTTCTGGTAAAAGGCAAAAGTTTTCCAATAGCTAAAAGAACAATATATGTCGCTTCTAATTCATTTTGCATTTTTAGTATTGGTTTTGTTACAGTTTTTACTTCCTGTTACAATAAAGGAAGTATTGGGTTCACCCCAAAAATTCGAAATTGAGTTATCAACAGATCTTCACGTTTTAGAGTCCCCTGAACCGAAAAATCATGGTTTTGTTCATTGGTCTGTCTGTCATTCTGTGTGTCTGTGTCTGTGTGTCTGTGTGTGTGAGCAGATTATCTCAAAAATGAAAATAGGTACGATGTTGAAACTTCATATGTAAGTTTTGTGTAGTATCTAGATGCGACAGCAAGCTTTTGAAGAAAATCGCATAACCGGAAGTATGGTGTTTACTCTTGTGATTTTTCAGCTTTTTTCCGATTTCTTCAAAAACTGCTCTAACAATTTTTTTCAAACTCTACATTTTCAATGTGTAGTGTAGTGAGATAGGTGATTTTCCAGTTGAATACCTCTAAAATGGGTTTCTTCTGTTTTCCTTTCTTGTTTCTATTTTAAACAGAACACCCGGTGTATTATTACATTTTTGAATTCGGCTTAACATTTTAGAGAAAATGTGTCTTTTCAACTAACTCTTTATTTTGTGCGGTTTCTGTAGAATTTGCAATTTTTGAAAATTTTCACTTATAATACCATGAGTAGTCAAAGTTATGTCGACTATTTTTGCGGTGGTGTCACGAATGTCCATTGCGCTTTGGTAAGATTAGGACGAGTGCGATAGCACGAGTCCTAATCCCAAGCGCAATGGACATGAGTGGTGATACCACCGCAAAAATAATCTACTTAACTTTGTCTAAGAATGGTATTCGATGGACTATTTAATGAACCAAACTACTTTTTCAAATTAGTCTTCAGTAAATCTAGCAACAAACTACGCAATTTCTATAGTAACGAACATTAATATTGACTTTTTCTAATAAAAATCACATTTGTTTAAAATAGTCACTTGAATACCTTCTAGGAAGATATATCCACTGATATGTTTTTGATTGGCCAAGAAACGTCAGAATTCTGGATTTTCATTGGTCACTTTTTGACAGATGACAGGTGAATTGAATAGTCGACAAATATTTAAAAATTAAAAATCAAATTTTTGGCTAATGATAAGATCACTGTAAAAAGAAGTTGTGTTCGTGTATCACACCAGATTTTTGTAGGTACATGTATTGCATATTGTAAATTCAAATAAATATCTCTATTATTTATACCGTTTTACTGTTTTGTACAAAAACTTTACGCAATAGAATAAAACTACAAGTAGATTTCAAATCAGCCCCAACCAATTACTTAAATTCAGTTAGAAAATTCAATTCACATTGTTGAATGTTATAAAACGCAGGCCTGTGTTATTAGGCCATTTTTTTCTTCAAAATAGATTGACAGGACCTGCATATCTTGAGTTCCATGAAAATGAACTACAAATTATTGTTGATGATTGGGTCTTAGATTTTAGGCAAACCTTTTTTATGCATGCTGGAGTACCCGCATTTTTCGAGAAATGTTAGTAATTCCTTAAATGAAGTCTTTGGGAACAACTGGATTGAACGAGGCGGTCCTGTACCTTGGCCTGCTCGATCACCAGATTTGAAGCCTCTGGTTTTTTACTTCCTTTTACTACTATAAAGGAAGTATTGGATTCACCCCAAAAATTCGAAATTGAATTTTCAACAGATCTTCACGTTTTAGAGTCCCCTGATCTCAAAAAACATATTTTTTTTCATTGGTCTGTCTGTGTGTCTGTGTGTCTGTGAACAGAATATCTCAAAAACGAAAAGAGGTATGGCATTGAAACTTCATATATAAGTTTTGTGTACTATGTAGATAAGACAGCAAGCTTTTGAAGAAAATCGCATAACCGGAAGTAGGTGTTTACTCTTGTAATTTTTCAGTTTTTTTCGATTTTTTCAAAAACGGCTCTAACGATTTTTTTTAAATTTTACATTTTTCTTACATTTTTAATGTGTATTGATGTGAGATAGGTGATTTTCTAGTTGAATACTTCTAAAGTGGGTTTCTTTTGTTTTTTTTTCTATTTTTTTTATTAACTCCTATTTTAAATAAAACACCCGGTATATTATTACATTTTTGAATTCACCTTAAAATTCTAGAGAAAATTTGTCTCTTCAACTAACACTCGATTTTGTACCGTTTTTGTAGAATTTGTAATTTTTGAAAATTTTTAACAAATGGTTAAAAATTAAAAATGAAATTTTTGACTAATTATAAGATCACTGTAAAAGGAAGTTGTGTGAGTGTATCACACCAGATTTTTGTATATGGAGTTACTTAAAGAGTTTATTTTATTCAGAACCTATTCGCCACTTGGATCGTTTGATAAATAGAATTCTAAATGCTTTTGACCATATCAAGCAGAATCCGAGAATTTTTGAAAACGTAATCGACTCATTTAGAAGAAAAATTAGTGATTGCATTCATATTAATTTTGAGGATATTGAACATTTCGTATAAGCAAAAACGTTTTTATTATTTTTAATAAACTGCTCAACAATTGAAGTGGCCCAGCAACAAAAATTATGTTTATTTAAAAAAAAAGATATCGCATGTAGCTGTCAAGTATAGTATTTGTTGATACAAGCTTCTGTTAGAAATAAAATAAGATTGATACATTATTAGGCTATAAAACAATATTTATTACGTTAATCGTAAAGGTATTTGTTACTTATAATTTATTTATATTGTTTTAATGCGGCTTGTGTTTTATAGTATGCCCAGACGATGTCAGGAAGTATATCGAGTAAGAGGAGGTCCCACTCGATACTAACTTAAAAACTGCGTTTAAAAAGTATTTTAAAAAAATGTTTTCTGTTACTCCATTGTTTTATAATTAATGTGTTAAAACCTCCTAATTACTGTTAATTACAATGAAACTATATTAAAACATATTAACATATACTATTTCGTTCTTCCATTTGAAATTATTTTGCTGCTGTATGGGCCACTTCAATTGTTGAGCAGTTTAGATGTTCATAATCTTATCTTAAGCTAAATTATTAATTATCTCGAAAACCCTACATCGAGGGAGATTCGTTTATGAGGAATTTTTGGTTTTTTTTTTTGACTCTAGAACACGCTGGTACAGTAATATGGTGCAATCGGTGCCAGACACCCAGTATAGTAATTTCATTTACAAATAAAACGATTGGATACAGTAAAGGACCAGTGCACTTGCAACGTAGTTATTAAAAAAAATTGTATTGAATAAGAATGATCCTTTATATAATATTTTTAATACAAAGAATGTGCATGTTTATAGGTTTCTGTTACTAATTTGGAAAAGAGTTTTACAATTCGTCACAGATGATGGTGTTTGAATGTAATGTAAGTTTACCTCAGATGAACAATATAAACAAATTGGATATAAGAACAGTTTCATTTGTCTCGCCAGCAGATGGAAAAATAGCGAATCCATGAATCTTACATGAAAAAGAAAAGATCAATGGTTCCATCTATGTTAGTTATACGGGGTGGCCATAAATATCTGTGATCCCGGTAGCCATGAAATTAGCTACTTATAAATGTTGGTTAGCACTATATTTCAATAATAATAATAAATTATAGGCATCTGTAATCATTTTGACACCTAGGAATGTCAAGTTGTGATGACATTCCAAACGTAATGCGATGACAGACATTTATGGCCTCCCGGTATAATACTATTAATATAATTTTCTCGCATGTAAATCAGTGATACAGCTTTGGTAACAAAATGTGTAAGTCGGTGATTATATTTGTTTGCTGCTTTCCCTTGACAACGCAACTTAATATTATTATTAAGTTCCTAGGACAATAAAATTAACAAAGTAAGATGCAGACTTAGACGTTTTGTTTATAATTGTAAGTGTTTATGTGACATGTGACACTCACAGGTAACACGACTCACGAAAATTAATCCTGGTGACAGGTGACAAACCAAACGATTTTTTCAAAATCTAGGAAAATTTTCGGCAGGCAACAAGCCGCGGCTTTGATTTGGCTTGTACTTGCCTACCTTAAATGTTAATAGGTTTTTACATTCCTATTACTTAAATAGCTATTAGCACTTTGCGATCTTCATTAAAGACGTGCAATTTTAATTGGGTAGTTGGTGGGGTGCTACACGATAATTGTTATAGAATAGACAGAAAACACGAGAGGTACTTGACAACAAATATTTGTTACTTTTGCATTCAAGAAGTTTTAACAGTTATCAAGCAACTTACACAATTGAGAGCGCAATACTGATTCCAATAATTTAATATTATACTCAAAATATTTTCATTTTATAAGTTACTAAAGTATCATCAGTGAAAATGCACCACCTTCATTTCTGTTGTTTAGTTGAAACTTTAACCCAACTGAAAGTTTTATTTAAAATCATTTTTGTACAAACTATACCAATAGAAATCAATGTGAATATATCTGTTAATGTTGCGTATTAGAAATAAATAAGTTATTTTAGCGTAAAAAGTCGATTGTATCATTAATTAAGAAGAAAGCTCTTACCCATTCGAGCATTTAAATGATGTTGTTGAGAAAGCCAGTGTTTAATGGTGTCTATATGTTGCTGTACCCGGCTGGCTACTTCATTTAGTTGCCATTCTGCAACATCTTGTAAATCGCTTGACAAAACTCTAATAGACATTATCACTGCCAATACGAACACTGCAGGCTCTCAACTACAAATGAAAATGTATGGGCCAGACTGTTACCAATACTAAGTACAATGTTTTATATACACTCGAATGGTATTGAATACCGAAGTTCGCGTCAATACTAAAATGTCAATATGTATATGCGATTCACAACAAGATAATAAAATAGGAAAACAGCATTCTATATTTGGTAAATGTATGAAATTCGCTAACGTCTGTGGCGGTTCATTGCAAGCATTAAAGTTGGTATCACATTTACAAAAATTTCATTCGTGAGTACGAACATGAAAATTTCAAACCCACAGGACTAGGACTTTTTTTTGTAAATAACAAAGTATCTGTAAATTCTACTCGTTTTATGTATATTATTTTACCCTTTTCAATGGTCAAAGCTTTAATACACTTACTATATACAGTTTTGAGAAAAAATAACTGCTCGTAGTTTTTTGGTTGGACATTTTGTACATTAAAACTAAATTAATAAGTAATAATGGAATTATAAATTTTATTGCAATATAAGTTCCAGTAATCTATAAAGTAGTCCAATAGCTTCAAGGAATAGTAATTTGTATACCAAGGCACTGAAGTGTGGCTTTTTATCGCGAATGTGGATTTAATTGCCGAGGCCCGTAGGGCCAATTCAAATACACCACATGAGGGATAAAAAAGAACTTCAGTGCCGAGGAGTACATTATGTTTTCTTTTGAAATCGAGAAATGGCGAAATTACAACATTTTAACCAACTTTTGTAGGTTATGTTGACGTCGGTTGACGTTTACCTATTGTCCCGCCATCTACAAAAAGTCGTAAAACAATGGATTTCTTCTCGTATTTCAACGGGGATTTCCACCTTTTTCAATGCCGATTTAAAAAAACACTTTTTCCGTCGACCGTCATAATTAGAAAAAAAATTAAAGTGTTGCTGAGAACGAAAAACGTTGGCGGACGAAGAACGTTTGCGGACGAAAAGTGTTTACGGACGAAAAGCGTTTGCGGCTGTAAAGTGCGGCCGTAAATTGTTTGCGGACGAAAAGCATTTGCGGACGAAAAGTGTTTCCGGACGAAAAATTAATGGTGTCCAAAAAAGTGACAGTTTCCGTACTTAAATGCGTCCGTAAAATCACATTTTATAGGTAGGTCGACGGAAAAATTTTATATGCACCTCGGACGAAAACTGGCTTTTTATGGCTTTGCCTGATTGCTTGCCTGGACCATCGCCTAGGCCAGCAATTTCAGGCATCGTTCATAAAAAGCCAGTTTTTCAGCCTAGATAAATAAATAACTATTATAGAGTAGTGAACAGAAAGAACTCCGTGATAAAGTATTAAAAGTTAAACAATCTTGCACAACAGCGATAGCAGATCACCTGCTACGAAAATATGAAACGAATCACTCAAGCAGTTTTGTCATTATTATTAAAAATAATTTCGTTTTTAAAAACTTTGAACCTCAATACTGTTGAAATGTATAACTTTTGGATATAGCTACAGTTTTAGATAGTTTCTTTTGATTTCGGAAACAGTTAACTTGTAGAACAGGCTTTTTAGAGACACCGTGTATAATATAATGCTATACTATATTATTACCCAGCGTACCTCTAAAATGCCCTAAATTGTCTAAAATGCCTGTACTGGTTATCATCGGTAGACCATTAGTGGGTTAAACGTGGGTTCTATGACACATATCAGATAGTAACTCTCTAATGGCAAGATTGACAAATTTTACATTGTTTTTCCTGAAAGTAAGTAGTAATTTTTGGGTCTTTTTATATTTTTATATCTGTTGCGATTTAGACAGAAAAAATATGAGAGAGTGAGTCATGTTTTTGGAAAATGTTATATTTACTAGTCTTGTAGGTATACCGAGAAATAGAGACAATACAGAAATTACGTAGTTGTTGCTCAGAACGACATATGTATTATTATTAATTTATTCTTAATTCTTAGTCTATTTCTATGGTAGCGGGTAGACACTCTCTGCGACCCCAGCATAGATATGTCGACTTCAGGGAAGCGACCCTTCCCACGCGAGCCTTGGTTTGCTCTCACCTCCTAATATTGAGAGAAATCATGTCCATATCCTTAATCCTATCTATCCCATATCGAATCCTTCCTATCCTTATCCGTAGTGGAGGGCAGCAGTACTACTTGCTAAGAGCGCCAAGAGGGTATCTTGTTACGGCTTTAGTAAAGATTTCTACAGGCGTAACAGACATATTCTGGAACCGGCTGTAGGACTGCGATGCAGTAGGGCAGGGGAATCCACTGCATAATAATTCCCAAGAGAGTCAATGCGTGATGTCGACAATTATTAAGCCTCGGAAGTCACGCAGTCCGGTTGACGGTCGGCGATAAGTGCGAAATTTGCTACCGGTCACACGAATGTAGGAAACCAGGCATCCTGCGGAAATTTGGAGACTGGAATGAATAATAATAATAATAAACCAAACCACTTGCAACTACGGAAAGAATTAGCCTTGCGCACGTGGAATGTCCAAGGTTTAAAAACGAACACAGGTAAACTGGTGGTGGTGGAAAGAGAATTGTCCAAATACAACATCGAACTAGCTGGACTCGCGGAGACCCATTGGATTGGCCAAGGATACTTCAAAACGAGCCATAACAACTACATATATTTCTCTGGAAGTGATCGTCAGGAGTTCACGGGAGTGGCAATTACTCTTATCAGCCAGATTACAGAGATACGTACAGGATTTTCAAGCGATTAATGACCGAATAATAATGATCAAGTTGAATGCTAGGCCCCGCAATTCAACTATGGACAAGTGTATGCACCAACAAGCACTTCAACAGACGATGAGATAGAACAGTTCTACCGTCATCTTGAGGACACTATGCAAAGGATCCATAGCCAAGAATTTGTCATAGTTTGCGGCGACTTCAATGCGAAAGTGGACAACACCACCGTAAATGATCACATCAAAAGTGTTGTAGGCAAATACGGAATTGGAGATCGAAACGAAATGGGTGAACGTCTTTTAGACTTTGCCATTGATAAAAACCTTACCATCATGAATGCTGTCTTCTGTCACCACATAAGGAGACTCTACACTTGGAAAAAACCAGGAGATACCAAGAGTAACCAAATAGACTATATTCTAACTAACTCTAGGTGGAGACCATCCTTCAAAACGGTCAGAACCTATCCTGCAGCAATTTGTGGATCGGATCACAATCTATTAGCAGCTAACATATATCTCAAGTTAAAAACTGTGCCACATCCAAGACGATCTCGATTCATAAAAATTACATCTCTTGAAAAACCCCCCTGCAGCCAACCACTCAATGTCACCACAAGAAATTTGGTGCAAACTAAAAGAATGTTTGAATGAAGCCCTAGAACGACAACCACAAGAACATAAAGAAAAACGCAAGCACTGACTTTGTGATAAGACATTAACGAAAATAGAACGAAGAAGGAAGTTAGTACGAACAGGATTAAGAACTGACGAAGATAAAAACCGATTACGCAGCTTAAACAATGAAATTAAGGGGTCGTGCGTACAGGATAAGAACACCTACTATGGAAAAATATGCCAAGAGATAGAAGAACACGCGTTCACCAAACAACCGAAAGACTTATTCTACAAAATCAAATATATAACACCCGAGTTTAAACCAAGAACATGGGCTATAGAAGATGCAGGTGGTAACCTAAGGACTCACCTGACAGACGTCGCTGAAACGTGGAGACAGTACTGTCAGAAGGTATATATGGAAAACGATCAGTCGCCAAATCAACTAACCTTAAACATCGATATAGAAGAACAAGATATTCTGAAAAACGAGGTGGAGAAGGCAATGCAGAAGCTGAAATCAAATAAAGCGGCTGGACGAGACCAGCTAACTGCCGAAATCGTACAAGCCGCAGGTACAATGGGGATTGAAATTATGCACTGCCTCTGCAATAGAATTTGGTATACATTGCAATGGCCAGAAGACTGGACAAGCTGTTCCATAATGCCCATCAGAGCTGGGCAGTAATTAATTACTTTTTAATTAAATTACTAATTAAATTCCTTTTTGTTTATTTTCCTTGGAATTGAATTACTTTTCAAAATGCGGTAATTGTAATTGGGAATTGCCATCTTTGTTAGAAAGTACTTGAAAATTACTTTTTAAAAGTAATTAATTACTGCATTCAATTACTCAATTACTTTCGTGTAATTAAATTACTCTAAAGTATTTAAATTACTTTATAGGTATTTGAATTACTTGTGGTAATTGAAATTACTCAAGGTAATTGAATTACTTTGTGGTATTTCAATTACTGAATTACTGACCTCGATAGGGTGCTAAATCTCCAGAACGCATAAATAAGGTCTTATTAAGTTACATATTAAGTAAATCGCAGGGTTTCCCCGAGCAATATATGCCTAATTTATTATTTCCTCTGACGAGTCGAATAACAGCAACTTCTGCATTTTGTATGACGCGTCCACGAGCATTAGTGCGTGTATCTGTAGTTTGTAATAGTGACACATTTATTGTGATAGACGCTAAGTGTAAGACGCTATAAGAATATTTGCGGTAAGTACATTACAGATTACAATACCTACGGTAAAATAATAATTTTAAATAGCTTCATTAGATGATATTGGTTCATAATGATTATTTATTCATTTCAATTTGCTTGTTTTAAACGATCCGTGCAAGTGTAACAGACCTTAAGTCCAGAAAATTACGTTTTTGAGTGAGGAATTGAATTAAACGGACAAAATCCGATAACAACATTTAAACAGCGGAAAACATATATAAAATGTAAAGTCCGTTTCAATTTTACATGACACCGAGTAGGCGTTAAAATTAAGAACGTTTTTTAAAACAGTGTAGAAAAAGTGTCAGTTTAAATGTTGGGTTATAAATGTTTGACACATCAGCTTTAGCTTTAAGTATTGAAAATGCAATATATATTTTTTTGAAGGTACTGCTTCAAAAAGGAATTTTTTTTTAGCGACGTGTTGCTGTTCACATAATATTTTTCGTGAGTTCACGATTTTAAATTTACAGCCCATGCTTTTGACTATCCTTCATACTGTACTACGAGATCCATTGTACTGTAGTTCTTCTTTTGCATAATTTAAAAGATCTTGCACAGTAAAGTACTAATTTTTTAATGAAAATTCCAAATTTTTAATTGTAGTTTTTCTTTAAATGTGAAATTCCAAAATTTTGCGTTTTTTGAATAATTTCCCGTCTTTGTTGTAGCCAAATTAGGTTCATCTTGCGCAATTGTGTACACCTTTGCTCTGGATACCTATCAGAAAAATAATAAGAATTGATATTTTGTTTTAAAATTTCAGAAGTTACCTAATACATTTTTAATAACTATTTGTATTACTATTTACTAGGGAGGAAAATGTATCATTCCCTCCCGCAGATGTAGTTTAGTTCTTCAGAGTTTGCGAGAACAGTACCTAATCAATTTATTGTAATCATGCAAGGGATGAAATGACATTTTAGTCCAGAGTTATACATACAACACTTTTACATTTTATGATGAGACTATCTCTTGTGATCAGCTGCATCCTTTATCTAATAGACTTGTCTGTCCGGGACGCTGGTCCGTCCGGGACGCTGTTTCAGCAGCCAAACCGTAAGAGATAGAGAAAAAAGTTATTAAAGTTATATGTTTGGAATGGTCATGTCAGGTCAGGAACCGAATTTTAATCACGTGAAATTTCCGGTTTTCGAGAAATCACGTGATTTCCGTCCGTCCGGGACGCTGGTCCGTACGGGACGCTGTTTCAGCAGCCGAACGGTAAGAGATAGAGAAAAAAGTTATGAAAGTTATATGTTTGGAATGGTCATGTCAGGTCAGGAACCGAATTTCAATCACGTGATTTTAAAAAATATTATTGTTTTTATTTAATACGCGTTCTATTTGAAAAACGGTCTTTTTTGTTTTATTAAATGAGACATTTGTCTCACTGGTTGCTAGTTCAAAAATATTTAAATATGAAAACCAGAAGGCTAGTTGATTTATTATTAATCATAATCACATTGTCTCTAATGGCAATGGCAGTCAATGTATTATATTCCCTCCCACTGCCATTGGAAACCAACCAGGGACCCAAACGTATATTTTCCCTATACCCCCAACAGGCGATAGAAAATGTCACTTTCGTATAAAGGGGTAAAACAAAGTATTTTTGAACAGAGCCAACAAAAAATGCTCAAGTTGCGCCAATTGGATCGTTCTTCTACAAAATCTAAATAGAAATTTTCTGTCAAACACTTAAGAAATCCAATGCTCCACCCTGTATACTTAGGTAAGTTACATATTTTCGTCATTCAGCCTCATGTTAAGCGTATTTAATAATAGATTGTTCTACAAGTTAAGAAAAGTGAAAGTTTTTCAACGTTTAATTTACGAGCGAGTGATGCAAAGGGAGTGGATTAATTTATCACGAACATGGAAAAATCGCTTTTATAACATATTCAGCGTGCTATTCTTTCTAATATCATTACAAAATCTAGCCAAAATTAAATTCGACATTTCTTCATATTCGAAAAAAATCTTTTTTTAATTGGCAGTATAGAACGTCGAAATCGTCAAATAAAATACGAGAAATTGGCAGTGAAGTAATTCATTGTTTTACAACTTTTTGTAGGCGGCTGGGCGAAAGGTAAACGTCAACCGACGTCAACGTAACCTATAAAAGTTGGTTAAAATGTTGTAACTTTGCGATTTCTCGATTAAAAAAAAACAACGTACCCCTGGACACTGGAAGTTTCATTTCAATCCTTGTGTCGTTTATTTGCTTTGGCCCTTCGGGCCTCGGCAACTAAATACACAATCGTGATAAAAAGCTCAACTTTAGTGATAACTTATGTGGAAACTAATATAAAAGTCCCTATACCTTCTTACTGAAGGCACTTTGTACTAAAGTATATTAGGTTTAATCGGTTTATTATAACCTAAGGAATCTATGCCAAATCGGCGTCCCATTTTTGTGGGACACCCTGTATAATTGTTATCCTTGAATTTATTTATTTACTTACATCTTACATCAAAACAAACTAAAAACTTTTGGTTTTGGTGAACGATGCATGTAGCTAGAAGATTTAATTATCAAAAAACCTTCATGAGTGATAAAGTATTAGTTTACTATAGTTAACAAAACATAAAAATTAAGCATTTTTAGATAACGATTACTAATCGACACGACACTAATGATAGTTGCAACTTGCAAGAAAATTCTACTAAATACAACTATATGACAATTATTTTTATTGAGAGTAATTGAAACAGTAATTGATGTTTACAATTACAATTACTAAGTAATTGGTACTTGAATTACTATTTCCTGTGAGTAATTGAATCTCTGGTAATTAAATTACTACATTGGGCGGTAATTGGTAATTAGTAATTAATTACTTTTGAAAAGTAATTTGCCCAGCTCTGCGTACCATAACTTTGATTTCACATGCAAGCAAAGTTTTGCTGAACATTCTTAATGAAAGGCTATAAAAGCATACATCCAACCGCAAATTCCACACAACAGGGTGCGTTCAAGTTGACCAAGTATATGCCGCAGACATCCAACCTCAATGTGGTGTCCGTCAAGGATGCATACTTTCACCACAGCTATTTAATATCTACGGAGAATACGTAATGAGGAAGGCAGTAGAAAACTGGCCGAACATTTAATAACCTGCAATTCGCCGACGATACGGCACTTCAGGAAAACTCTCATAATTTCATAACACTAGTGGAAACCTAAAGCAGAATATTTGGACTTGAATTAAATATCACCAAAACGAAGATAATGATTGGTGATAGGCTGGCCAATAGCAGGCCTGAAATAATGAGAATGGGCCGTTTTAGGGTTGTAAATGAATCTGGGTGCCTTGATAAGCAGCACTGGCTCTACGGAAGGTGAGGTCCGTCGTAGATGCAATCTTGCCAAGGTTGCAATGAAGAAATTAACAAAAATCTGGCGAGATAAACACATATCCATTGCAAACAAAAAGCGTTTGGTTCATTGCCTCGTTTTTCCCGTTCTAACCTACGCATCAGAATCATGGACTATGAGAATGAGTGAGAGGAGGAAAGTCGATGCGACAGAAATATACTGCTGGCGTAGAATGCTTCGGATTCCATGGACTGCTCATCCTACTAACGTATCCATATTACGAGACCTTAATGTACAGCAAAGACTCTCTGCAACTATTCAGAGCCGGTCACTCAGGTTTTTTGGACATGTTATGAGAAGAGAAGAAGGTATGGAAAAGCTCATAATACAAGGAAACGTTGAAGGCAGAAGACCCCGAGGTCGCTCACCAACTCGTTGGACCGATCACATGGTTAAAATCACCAAGAAACCATTGCATACATTAGCAGATGAGGCACGAGACAGGAAAGTATGGAAAAGCATAATAGACGACGCTCACGCAACACTGACCACCACATTCCCAGTGGGGAATAAGGACTGAGGAGAGGAGAGTCTATTTTACCTTGTATCATGAGCAATAGTCATACTCGTTGGAACGTGCACCGGCGGCAATAGGCCGTATGCAACTTGCATTACGCTTCGTCGCATTCAAACACACGAAACAAACAACACAGCTGACACATAGATAAGTTAATAGTATATTGCATACTTGGAAAGTGTTTCATTCCTGTCGAGAGATTAAGTAGTTAACCGAGACGCGTAGGGTCGAGGTCAACTTTATCTTGAGACAGGAATTAAACTTTTTACCGTGGTGTGTATACTATTTTATTCGCAACCACTTTATTCTAAACAATAATTGGAAAAATTATTATATTATGATACGACAGGTTGTGACACGCATGAATGGATGAACGAGATTCCCAGTGTCCCTACCTACACAGTGGTCGGCAATGGATTATTTTCCAACCGCTGCGATGGCAGTCACTCTTCCGACCGGTTGGAAAGTTACAAGTTAGAAATAGCTCATTTTCCAACTTTTTAAAAGTCAGTAATGATCTTATTACATATATGGTTGTGAATAAAATCAATTTCCGCCTCTCGAAACTTCTCGGCTACCTACTGTCAGATTTGAGCCCATATTAATGTAACTACTTACCACTAATAATACTTCGTATCAATCTGTTTTTTCATTATTTCTTTCTCAGCATATAGGACAACTAGATTATATCTGTTTAAAAAAATGGCCCAGTAAAAAATTGCAAGAGATATGAAAGAAAAATGTTTAATGTCTCTTTGGAAAAATAAATTTCGAATTAAAAAGGTACTATGTGATTTGCGTCGTGACACTTATGTATGTTTCATCTACTAGTAGTCTACCTATAATGACCATCTCAAAGTATGACTTATACCCATATTGGGTGTCACACCGAATATTATCCAAATCCATCCGAATGTTCTATGGTTATCGACTATACGAGCTTTGAAGCAGAATACTGGTACAACGAAAATACATTTGCGTACAGGTACTCGTAAGTTGAGTTAAATAGTCTTATTTTGGGTACAGGTGTCTGTAATTAAGCCATATTTTAAGGAACACTCTGTATAAGCTACAAAGTGTCGGTTTTTATTTTAGCTGCGGGCGCTTCAGAACTGGATGAATGTGGACGTGTAAAAGCAAGCGTGACAGCAAAGATGAATATTGGGAAATGAAGCAGTGCATTTATTCGCTGATAATTTACTTCAGTGAAGAAGTGTAATTAAAGATACCAAACGCCCAAATGTACGGTGGGCACCCGTTTAAGCAGCAATATAGTGCAGTTATATTAAATAAAACCATCGCCTCGAAAATTATAGCTACAAGTTTATTTAGAAATGGTAATACTATTTTCCTACGATCTTCGCTTTTCTCTGGAATTTGTCTTCAATTTGGTGTTCTCACAAAAGTGTTAGTAACTTGTTTAACTCACCTACCAAAATTCTAGGAGGGCGCTACTGGTAAAACGCGAAAGTCTCGAACACGAGTTTAAAGCTTTGATTCTCAGCCGGTTTATTTAGTGCCAAGGACGCATTCGCGTGATATAAGTCTATAACGTTTCTGGTATCGCTGCTGTTATAGTAGCCTAATATCAGGTAGTGTTTCTACAGCCCAGCTTAATTATAATGAAGATTCGCCCGATTTCCAGCACCCTTCAAAAGATAGCTGAAGAAGAACTCAACGAAGTTCCCAGTCGAGTTCCCGAAGACATAGCTCATATTCAACAATGGTTAGCACAACAGCCACATCTGCACAAAGTCAATCCTGGTAAAATAATAATATAAGTAAATAAACAAAACTATATAAATATTCTACTTTTTTTTTAGATGATCAATTAATTCTGAATTTTCTGCGAGGTTGCAAATTTAGCTTGCAAAAAACAAAAATGAAGCTGGATATGATGTACACAATGAAATCATTCTTACCAGAATTTTATTCGAATAGAGACCCGCTACTACCTCAAATTCAATACATTTTGAAACATGGGTGTGTAAATTAGTGTATTACCATTTGTCTATAACGCTCAATTAAATTAAATTTCAGAGTTTGGCTACCTTTATCAAAACTAGGCCATGAAGGGCCAACTGCCATGCTGGTTCGCCTTTCAGCGATAGATCCGGAAAAAATGTCGTTTACAGAAACCCTAAAGGTTGCTGCCATGATTGCTGACATTTTTTTATACGAGGAGGACAATTTTACTATTTCTAGACTGTATACAATAACAGACCTTCAAGGAATGTCCTTTAAACACTTATCTGGATTCAATGTAAATGCTGCTAGGAAAGCAGCCATTTGTCTTGAACAAGCGTATCCTATAAGACCTAAGGGATTTCATCACATAAATGGACCTGCCCTTGTGGAATCGTTTATAAATATTATTAAACCTCTTACTCCCGAAAAGCTACGCAATAGGGTATGACTATTTTAATGTAATAAAATCGTACTCAGCGACTGCGATTGATAAAATGTAATATATTGTTACTGATAAAAACATCTACTCGTTAATATAGATCTTGAAAAAGATATATTTTACCATATTTATAAAGTTTTATGTTCCAGATCTTTGTGTACAGCGAAAAGAATGCGAACGACGTTTATAATGATATTCCTTCTTACCTTCTTCCAAAAGAATATGGTGGAAATGGAATGTCACTCGATGAACTAACAGGTTAATAAAATTATATTTAAAAACGGACGAGGCATTTAAAATCAAGAGGTACACTTTGAGGCGAACTCGGTATAACAGTGAGTGCAAAACAAACATTCAGTCCATATTTTTTCTGTCGACAGTTTTACTCTTTAACAGTCAATGTCAATAATACAATGGTTATATGTGTACCTAGCAATGGAAATCCTTGTAATTATAATATTATATAATCAGTAGAGCTTAAAAAGCGCAATGATACTGCTTTATTTAGGATGATTTTAAGTGAAAGCATATTGCATAATATACCCCATTCAATCCATTTGCGATTCTGAGCAGGATTTGAATATAAATATTTTTTGGCATCTTGACATGTACATAACTCATTCATACACAGTTGACGCTACGATTTTACAGTTAATCAGTGTTTTACGCATTTCAGTACGGTAAAATGACTAGACATTTTCTAGCTTTCATACAACTTGAAATGAAAAAGTTTGTTTGTAGTAATAAAAGATATTTACAGACCCGCCAGTTACGCAATTTCTCGTTCAGTTGAGATTTGGAAAAATAAGGAAAATTTATATTTTTTTAATTTTTGACGTTTCAAAGCGTCAACAACAAAATTTACTGAAGTAAGCATGCTTGATGGCAACAGTGTTTTTGATATTCTAAAGTAAAATCTCAAATTTATAAAAAATGTCAACTAAAAAATTTTATACAATATTCAGTGCGTTCAGCATCTAACAACGCTCAGTTCTATTAAAGCACTCCGCTTCGCGTTGTGCTTCAAAACATAAATACCTCAAGCTATAAATGCAATTACTGCACTCGCAATGTAAATAGCTATTACCAGTGTATTGAATATTTAGTTTCAAAACTTATTGGCTCTAAAATAAGACACTGATTTTATAACCTGTCAAAAATACTTCAGTTGTAGAAAATAGCGTCACTAACAATGTTTATAATACTTATACAAGATACACTTACTCCAAAATAAATACAATATCGTTGTTGATGTACATGTGTGTTATTTTATACATAAAACTAAAGTAAATAACTACTACATAATATTTTGAAGGGGAAATACGATCTAAATTTCAACCACGCAAAAACGTGAAATTAGCAGTGCCGAGCAATATAATTCTATCAATTAATTTAAAATCAGAAGTCAATATATTTGCAGAATTAGTATAACTATTGAATCAGAAGCGAAATTTCATTTTGTAGAGACTGTTATCATAATACATAGTTTAAAAATTTGTTCGTATACTTTACCCACTTATAGATCTCATCAATACAAACAAAAAAGTCCTAATAACCATAGGTCGGGAAACGCTTCGTTTCTGAGATACTGGGTGTTAAAGTTAAAAAAATCTATTTTTTATTGTTATCTAAAAACGCTTTAGGCGAGTTTAATGTAATTTTTAGAGTTTGTTTATAACTTTATAAGCTACCTTTTGCGTATCTTTTTCACCTATTACAATTGATCCAGTAATTCCAGAGGCGTGCCCACGGGGCATGTCGATTCGGTTTTTTCGCAAAATAATAATTTTCATATACTTTTTTAATAAAGCAACTAATAATTTAACTTTTTTGTCTCCTGAGATTTTTGAATCTCGGTTTGTTTTCAGGAAAAAAAGGCCCATATTTTTGTACGTCTTTGAACCTGTTCAGACAATAACTAAAATGCTTTAATAACTCAAAAACCTCTTATCCAATTTTAGTGAAACTTTGAAGGTTTATTGATGCTATTAAGGATCATGTTTTGGACACTTAGATTTAAATTATTTATTCCAGGGTCGACCGGGTTTTTTTTTCTTGAAAACTTTAATACCTTGTTTCCTCATATTCATTAGGCTTTTTTTGTTTGTATTGTTGAGATCTATAAGTAGGTAAATACCCGAACGAATTTTTTTACGCTTTGTATTTAAAGACTATGAAGCAAAGGTAAGGTATGGGTAAATTATAATTTATCAAATATTGCTTACTATGTAACTGATATCGAGTAGTAACAAGAGACCCTATGTTTGATGGATTTTGCAATTTTATGTAGCTTAATGTAGTTCGCTCCCTCACATTCTAATTCACATTTTGCATCATCCAAAGTAAAACATTAATTTTTCAAATGTAGTTTTCGTTTTTTTTGCAACAATACATTCTATGAAAGCATGGCTGAAACTGTCCTTTTTCGAATAAGCTTTTTATTTTAGGCTGCTTAACAACAATGAAATCTCTTAACTGTCATGTTATAAAACATCTTTATGTTTATGTTCTTAACATAACATAAATGCTAATAAATTTGAGTGAGTTCTAGAAAACATTTCTGTAATCAATTTTCGCTTTAGGTTGAGATTTTTATATAAAGCCGCACACTTGTTGCCACAATTTAATCCTCCTGTTGTCATCTTACTGTACTCGAGCGCAATTTTAATTTACTTGACTAATTATTTGTAAAATTTTATTTTGGCCAAGCTGAAATTTTGTTACGAAATCACTTATTATACGCATATGCCAAACCTGCTTTGAATAAAAAATGGCACCAGCCCGTACGATCACTTACAGCTCAACATATATTAGCTATAGCTATATACTATGCACAGTAGTCAAAATGGTGGAGTATTGACGGAGCTCATTTATTTAGTAGTCGCCTAACTGTACTTCAAATACATTCTAGTATAAAAGCAACTCAGCGGAGCAACGGCATGGCTCGAATTTGTCTTAGTTTCTTCTAGTGCTCACTCTTTCGCACGTAGAGCAGGTCGACATGCAAGCTAGTATCTGTTAACTTGTACTTTTCGCATAGTTTTAATACAGTTAGAGTTTTAGAAAAAGGCACTTATTTGGTTAAAAATCGTAAAGTATAATCACTTTTTAACTTAACGTATTTGTTTTATGTGGAAAATGTTTTATGGTAAATTAAATCAGAGTAGCTATTTTTTTTAAGTTTGCTCTTGTTCTAAAGTAATTGACTTACTTTGTACGTAGCTTACTGGAAAACTGAAGTGGAGAGACGCCGGGATTGGTTTCTGGAAGATGAGAAGCTTTATTCTGACGAAACAAAGCGCATTGGATCACCAACAATTACAGAAGATGTGTTTGGTGTTGAAGGGTCGTTCAGGAAATTAGCTATAGACTAAACATGCTCTATACCGAGTAAGATTATTATAGGTATAATAATGGTTTTGAGATATGCAATCAAGGAGTTTAGTTTTAGTAATTACTGAAATAAAAATATTGATATAAAGAAATATTTTGTTTACTATCTTATGGTTAAGTGGAAGCACAGATTGTGAAATATTGTCAGCATGTCGGAACTAAGACCTTCTGAGCATCGTTATTATTGACTATATTGTTTACTAGTAATCTTTTGTTTAGCAATTCTAAAAATAGTTATATAATACATCTCTACTGATTGAAAAAATGCAAATGGGTACTCTATGTAATAGTTTTCAGATACTAAAAACTGTTAGTATTCACAAGCGACTAAAATGTTTCACTTTGTACTCTTACCAAGTCAGTGATAGTTTTGACAGTTGAGAGTTTATACCATTTTTGAACATTATTGTACAAAAGCCGGTACTGTAAAATATAATGTCTTATATTACTCGCGAATTAAATGCCATTGTGCGCTTGTTAGAATTAACACGCTTGCGCGTTCACGCTCGTGTGTCAAACAATAGTATACGAGTATTACATACTGAGGTGGAAAGTGTTTCATTACTGTCGAGAAATTGAGTACGCATCTCGGTTAACTTTATCTCGAGACAGGAATGAAACTTTTCACCGTGGTATGTATACTATTTTACTCACAGTCGGCTTTTGTCATTATTTATTTAATTAGGTAAGTTTAAAATAATACGAATTTTTATCGCAGTTTAATAGGTCGCTTTAACTAAGGAAACTGCGACGCTGTTGCAAGGTATCACGACAAGTTCATTGAAAGTGACGTTTCACTAGCCGGGAAAATCTTTCGGTACAAAGGAAAGGCTTACAAGATGTCACAAATCACCCTTTCACCTGTAGCAGACAAAATCAAATAATTAGACGATTGATAACACGTTCCAGAGGACAAACGAAAGTGCTACTAGAGGTATAGTAGGTATACTAGAGTTATATAAAACACGCCGTAGAATCAACCAAAATAGGGTTCATTTGCTATCAAAAGATGCGTCTTTTCAACTGCTATACGATAAAGCATATTAGACTTCGCTATCTGTATCAATAAAAAGGCTACGGCCGAATTAGCACCTTCGGCAATTGAGATTTCGACGGGGAGAAGCGACGGCTGTTTTTCCTTATAAGCGCAGCGAATTCGAAACTTGATCATCCAAGAATAGGAGCGTGAACCATCAACCATCAGCCCGCCTGCGATCACCACCTGGTGCTCGAGCTGCCTAAGCGCGGCTCACCAATCCTTCAGGTCTAGAAGCACAAACCGCTACGTTCGACTCTGCCTGCCACCACATCGAACTCGCGCTCCTTAAGCGCGGCTTCGCAACACTCACCCACGTGCAAGCCATGCCTGCGTTGGAACAAGTCCGTCTCTGCGGCCACCCGCACTCAGCAGATGAACCGCGTCCGTTAGAAGGTCCAAGCCTACGACTCCGCCGGAACACGCGCTTCAGGTCGCCGAAGTCATGGATCGCCGCCTACATCGCCGAAGATCCTACTGTCCGCGGCCAGGATGCCCCAAACCTCCACCCGCATCCTCTGCATGTCGCCAAGGTGTGTCCGGCCCTAGGTTCGCCCAGCACGTGAGAACTGCCGCGACACCCCCATACTTCGCTTGGACACGCGCGCTTGCTTCCAGAAGATCAGGCACGGCACCTTCTGCAACGAGGATCCACCTGGCTTCTCCCCTCAGACGTCAACGCGTCCGGCTAGCCCAAGCGGCCCCGACCAAGGTTTCTCCTTCAGCGGCCTCCACGTCAACCAGAAACTCCGCTGCGCTACGTCAGCGAAAGTCAATCTGTCCGTGGGCAAAATGCCCCGAGCTTCCGCCCGCATTCTCCGCATGCCGCAGAGGTGTGTCCTGCCCTAGATTCGCCCAGCACGTAAAAACAGTCCCGCCTCCAAAGGTTTTCGCTTGGACACAAGCCCCAGGTTCAAAAAGTCGTGGCCGACGTTTCGAGCACTCCCAGGCCGAGATCCGCTCTACGAACCCCGGCTGGCAATATCCTCCATCGGGACGCCATCCGGCAGGAACTCCAATCACCGTTCTTCGTTAACACTCTCTACTGCTGAGCTAGTCGGTAAATGGTGTTAAGCATGCCGTTCTTGATATTGGTCACGCTCTTTAAAAGAATATTTCTCCAATGGTACACAGGTACTTCGAAGATGGAAGGAGGAAGGACCGGTCCAGGTATCTGTGGACCCGATTTCCGAATTTTCGAACCACTAGGGGTTAGAAGATGATGGTTCTAAGTTAGAACCACCACCTTTTAAGCTGAGGTTTATGCTATAAACCTCTGCACTAAAATAAATCTTAGAAAGGGATACAATGGTGCAACAACCAGGCAGGCAGCAATTAAGGTCTTAGCTTAGTAACCTACACGTGCGAATCTTAGCTTGTCTGAGAGTGCCTGGAGAATCTCAAGCAACTGGAAAACAAAAACCACGTCAATTTATGGTGGGTGCTAGGGCATACCAACGAAAAGGCTGATGAACTCGCTAGACGAGGTGCAATGACGCCATTCACCGGACCTAAACCCTATTGTGGAATACAGAATAGCCACATAAAACATGAGGATAGGTTATGGAAAAAGCAGATGAAATTCTCGTACTGGAAAAACACCAGGACAACAACAGGCAAAGCAATTCGAAACTGTTTCGCAAAATAAAGCCAAAATTGCTTTGTCTATCAGAAATGTGAAATTAAAAACTGGCCTTCTCACAGGCCACACATCATTAAAATGCCATCTTTTCAAGATTGGTAAGGTTGAGGACCAAACTTGCCGCTTATGCAATGATGCAGCGGAAATGGCAGAACACATTCTATGTGACTGCAATACTGCGTGTCGACGCAGGCACAACATCTTCGGAAATCCAACCATCTTGGCGTCACTTAAAGGAAAATTAAGGCTCTGTTTATTCCTGTAATAAAATATAGGGTGTTCCATTTCAAAAAAATGAGAAAATAAAAATTTTGATTTAAACCGGCATTTTGAATACCCTGTATTAAAATATTCCGTTTTTATGATGCATTAGTATTTTTGTATTCTTACTGACGGCCTCCTCAATTTTCGGAGAAGAAATATTCAAAAGTGGTGAAATTATGTTTTTTTCTTAATAATGAAAGCTTGATGTTGACATAAAAATCCTAAAAACGTTCATAAGTTTTTTGGGACACCCTGTATATGTCAAAATAATTTTAAAATGTGCCCCATTCAACTCCATTAAAATCGCCCTAATTATAGTTTCTATCGGAAAAAGGTAAAGGCGTAATTGGAGACCGGCGCACTAAATGGACATCATGTATGTAAGAGTGCACTTACTAATATACAGAGTGTTGAAAAAAGGTCGGGTACTTTACTCACTTATAGATCTCATCAATCCAAACAAAAAAGTCCTTATAAACATGGGTCCGGAAACGCTTGATTTTCGAGATACAGGGTTTTTCAAGTTTAAAAAAAACCGTTTTTTATTGAAATTTTTATAGTTTGTTTATAACTTTATGAGGTATCTTTTGGACATATTACAGTTGATCCAGTACTTCCAGAAGCGTGCCCATGGGGCATGTCGATTTGGTTTTTTTACAAAAACAATAACGACCAATAGAGTTTTGCAATTTTCATATATTTTTATAATAAAGCAACTAAAAATGCAACTTTTTTGTCTCTTGAACTTTTTTCGGATCTCGCTTTGTTTTAAAAAAATAAAGCCCACATTTTTGCACGCCTCTGAACCTATTAAGACAATGCTAAAATGCTCCAATATCTCAAAAACCCATTAGCCAATTTTAGTAAAACTTTTCACTTTTATTGATGCTATTAAGGATCATGTTTTGACGTACTTATATTTAAATTATTTATTCCAGGAGCGGCCGAGATATTTTTTGAAAGCTTTAAACACCCTGAAGAGATGTATAAGTGGGTAAAATATCCGACCTTTTTTTCAACACCCTGTATATTATGATAAATCTTCAGAAAACAAAATCTGTTTATTAAAGGTGGTACTAATGCAAATTCTTAGTGTTACGATACAGCAACTTCTTATTTTAATTTATTTTATAGTTTTATATTGCATTTGTTATCCTTCTCGGCAGTGCTAATTGTAGGAGAATTATAAAAACATTTACTAAAGGCGTCTTGTTTTAGAGTTAATAACTTTTGGAACTAAATATTATGTGGTACAAATATTTATATGCAAGCCCTGCTCCAGAATCGCAAATGGAGTGAAAGGGGTATACAATACAATATACTTTCACCAAGCATTCTTCTAATAAAAGCATTATTATCGCTTTTTAAGCTACTATGTACACAGCCAAAGTTAGCACAGAAAACGTTTTTCTCTGCGTTACTTTCGTTATTTACGAGGGCGACAAGGATAGTATGACATAAACACATCACTGGATCTTAGGGAATAGATTTGACTAGCCGGTATGCGTCTGTAAAAACACGGTGTTACTGACCTTAAAGATAAATCTCCAGAGTAACTGAAGATATTATCAATAAACAGTAAAAGTAACTTTAATACAGCAATTATAACATGTGAGCAAATGAAAAATGAAATCAAGCTTGGCTTTGAAATATTTGTTGTATGAATAATATGTTGGTGTCACTGTAGTCTATGTCAAATTCCAGGTTAGCAGGTTTTGCGTAAGTTTGTGTCAAAACTGACGCAAAACCTAACCTAACAATTGTTTGTCTTTTACAGATTTTTGTGAAAATGCCGGGATTATAGGGACGTTTAATGCGTACACAAACATATGATAGACATCTAACTTATCCTGGACATTTATCGAGTTTATTCCTCATATAAACCTGTAAAGAGCTTTACACGGAACGCGGAAGTTTTGAAACTAGACATTTTGAAAATATTACAGGAAAAACATTGTAAAGGGCTTTGCTTAGAACTTCACCCGCAAGTGAACGATTTTAAAAATAAAAGGGACTAAGGATAAAAATTTCTTCACTTATAATACTGAAACAAAAAAGGAGAACACTTGGAAAAGCGTATTACATCAATTTTTATATTAAAAAATATATTACCGACGGTGAGATTCGAACTTCAGCGCCTGCGAATTCGATTTAAAACCCTGCAAGCAAACCGCCCGTCAGTAAGACCCCTCGGCCACGTAAGACCTCTAGTATCTCTGCGAAGCAGCCGCCTTAAATAGAACGCATTTGTCGTTGACCCTGAGCCTGAGCTATGTGCAAGTTACTACTTTTATCTTTTCTCAATTAAAGCAAAAGTAAGTAAAACTTTATTTTTTCGACAATTATTTCGAGTTTTATTTTATCGGCTAAGGGTAGTTATGTTAGCGTATTTTCGAGAAGTTTCTACTTTTATTCTATCTCGACCTCTGTGTGCTATTGCTATATGTGCGATTTCAGCTGGCAAATAGTATCTTACTTTATTGGTTTATTCCTAGCGACCAACTTTTTCATGTCACCAATTGTAAGAACATTAAATTTTTCGCTCTTATATATTGCAACGGTGTTTTTTTCTCAGTACATTTTGCTGCTTATACTTGAGCCAATATTTGAGTATAAACATATTTTGTCATTACATTGCAGTGATTGCTTGCATCTTTTTCCAGATTCAATATTTTCTCCTGGAAACGACTTTTTCAGTTTGTCCTCTTCCCCTCACTGCCCTCACTTTGTTTCGTATCACTCATGTGGCAAATGTAAGTCTCAATAAACGCCAAAAAGAAATAACGCAAAGTAATCACATAATACTCCTAGTAAATCGCGATGGCACATCTGCAATATTTGACGCAACTCAAGTCTGAACTCGTTTTATACAGCTTCCCCTCACTGCATAGTGCAATTGCAGCAGATTTGTGCATCTTCGTCGCTCACCTAAACTTAACATTTGTAGTCGAGAAATCTTGTCAAAACAAACCATTACTACACCTACACTTACTGACTATTGCTAAACACCTTAGAAGACGAATTAAAGATAAAATTTCATTTTAATATGTCGTGTACCGGTCGAGTTTGGTGGCTAACAAATAACTATTTCCGTATGGCCAGCGTGGTAGTTATCACTCGATATAGTACTTCAGCAGGTTTTCCACAACTGCTAGTTTATAAAGATAATACGTACTATTAAAAGTAATATAGGCCATATCTACATGAATTTGATGTATAATTTTTCTAATACATCTCCCTCTTGAAGCAGGAAATACACTAGCCATAGCGAAGAAGTAGAAGAAGAAGTATAATTGGTTTACTAAAAAATGTGCTTTTTTCAATGTTAAAACTAATTTTTGAAATTGAAAAACTATATGTACTAAATAGTATCCTCGTTCTCAAGATACTCAAACAACATGAGCCACCAAAGAGCATGGTCATCGCGCGGGTTTTTGCTCGAGTTCACAAGGTGCAAGGCACATTAAGCCAGAGAATTATGGGTGTGAATCTACAAATACTACGCGGTCTAAGCCAAAATTTTATGTTAAGAAGAATAATTCGAGTAACTGTGGAAGCCTTAAACAGTATATATCATTATAGTTCTAACGAAAATATTTTACTATTTTGTATGTTGCTATTATATTTTAAAATAGTAGCCCCAAAAGCTTACTGCTTAGTTATTGTGTTTTAATATTTAAATCCGTTTAACCTTTTGACCAGCTACGGCGTTGCTTCTAGGTGTATAAGAACGTTTTAAATATGTACGCATATAATTTTCAATTTGAGTTACAACTGCATTCTGTCGCATTTTGTTTTACCAAATAGTATTTAATGTTACTCTTCTATTTTTTACCATAAATGGCAATAAGAATAAAATGTTCACTTAATCTATATTCAGTTTTCCAAATGATTGTTCTACGCCAAATGTGCTGCCAGTAGTTTTTCGGTTTTCCTTTCGCTTCGTCTCATCTGAACCGTACTTTGAATCCTCTAAAAACCAGTCTCGATATGTTTCTACTTTGTTCTTCCAGTGATCTGTAAATAAGTACTTTTACTATATTTATTCGATTAAAGTAATAATTAATACAGCTACTACTTACCTGTTAGTTCGTCTAACGATGCTCCATTTCCATCGTACTCTTTTGGAAGGATTGTTGGGGATATATTTTCATGTAGCCCGCTGCCTGTAGGGCTACTGTAGAAATTAATCTAAAATTAGTAGATGTAGATGTAGTAGTGTACCTTTGTATTCAAATTTTTTTAATGAAAAGTTTATTTTTTAAATCGATAATGCATAGATAAGTCAAGAAGCTAGTGCACTGTGGAAGATAAAATGGTAAAAGAGAAAAATCTAATCTTAAAAGTTTCATATAAAATAGATATTTTCAGATCAAATTGACTCGTCGAATTGAAAAATAACATTTAAATATTTTATAGGTGGTTTTCAGAAATTATAGTCTATTTTATGTTATAGGGATCTCAACTAAGGTAAACGGAGTTATATTTTACTAAATATGAACAAACCGTTTTTTTCCTAACAATTTTGGTCGTGTAGCCAATCGTCTACGAAAAATAGAGGATATTTGTAAAAAAAATATTTGATAAATTATGTTTTTGGAAAAAGACTCAAGGAGTACGTTATCTAGTTCTTCACGGTAGAAGCTGATGTTTTATGAAAACCAAAATGTCTGTCCACAACGAATAGATAAACAATAATTTTTAAAATAATGATTAAAGGCATTTAATTGTGAGATACATAACAATACACGATTATACACACCCTTTTCCGAAGTTTTTCGGTTAGAAGTGGTTTAACGATCCTTAAAACTATGTCTATAATGGAAAAAGTGTTCACACAATGAAATCCTTTGGGCCTTGTTGGATAAGCTCGTTGTAAGCTGATTGCAACCTTTTTAATAAGGCTTAAGTTTATATGAAAAATATGACTAATTTTTGTTCCCTTAAAATCAATTAGTCCGTGCTGTCCAGCTATGACAAAATTGTCGTCTTCATTTAGTAATATATCTATAATCATTAGAGCCACTTTCATTATATTAGGAAACAAAATCTTGGCAGGATCTATTGGCTCGGAGCGAACAATAATTACCCTAGGCGCAGCTGGTCCATCTGTTTTTAGTAAAGGCAGGAAAAGACTGGAAACAAGCTAATATGAGCGAAGATTTAAAAAAATAAGGTATGGATATACCCTAATTTCAGCACTTCTTGAAGTTCCGGAAGCAGAGGGTCTCTATTCGTGTAAATTTCTGGCATTAAAGATCTCATAGTGTAATACATATCTAATTTATCTTTAGTTTTTTGGTGATTAAATTTGCATCCCCTTAAAAAGTTTAGTATAAACTGGTCATCTGAAAAAAGTAAAACGATCAGTAGATTATAATAGAAAAGGCAAGTTGCTCCCAGTATTATACAAGTCAAATATTCTAAATGTATTATCAAATAAAGACAGCTGAGTGTTACCACAACTTTACTTGTTAATTGAAGTATTGAACAGTATGCGAATTTGTCACATCCAGATTAGTTGAATAAGTCACGTTGATTCTGGAAGTTACTTTTAGTTTTATAATATATTTTTTGAAATTGAAAGTTATTGTTATAAAAGCTGTTGATACGCGATTAAAAGCAATCGGAAAATATTGTATATGGTACGGCCACGTCGGACATGTGGTAATAGCAGATGAATAAATAAAGTGTTGGATTGGTGCCCTATAGGTAGAAGGAAAAGAAAAAGACCAAGATCATGAAGAGATGAAGTTGATGAGGCATATAATTAAAAGGTAAACAATATACTTTGTATTATCTATTTTGCCCTTTTCAGATTCAATTGGTTCTCGCACCTTCTCATTTTTATTGGCAATAGTTTTATTAGAAATTGCTACAATTTAGAAGGTTTCTTTTAGTGATGGGCATAACCGAATTATTTGCATTCGAATGATATTAATAACCGAATGATTACTTGAATAATCATTCGAATAAATGTTGGCTCTCGATTCGTTTCGATTAAGTCAGCCGGTTTGCCGGTTGGCGGTTCACCGTCATCTGCATCGACATCGATTCACCGTCATCTGCATCGACATCGTAACTTGCAGATAGCAGAGGAACCAAAACATAATATGTACGGTCGGCTCCTTAGAAATCGGGACACGTAATATGTTCTTCTAGTCTTTGGAGTATTCTTGCTCCGGTTACTTCATTAATGTGAGATGACATTTCATAATTGACAAACAATAAACAATCTGACGTAACAATTAAAACCATAATAACTGTAAAAACCCAGTTTATACACTTAAAAAATACATGCAAAATATATCATAATAGTGCCCGATTTCTAAGGCGCCGACCGTACATTATGTTGTATGTATTGGAAATTAAAAGGTATTTATTAAGAAGAGTAGAAAGAAGGAAATATGCGGGACTGCTTGCTAATCGCAATAAAAACAGTGGTAAAACGTTTATCTTTATCGATCGTGCGGGTTAAAGGCGCCGCCTCTTGTTTTCAACCTTTGGAGATGTAAGCAAATAAAAAAATGTTTTATAGCTTGATGCGTTTGCAGTTTTTAGGCGTTCAGGTTTCAGGTCCCCAAAATTTAATAATTTGATATTTTTTATGATAGGAGGTAGGTACGCGATAACCAAATGGTGTTTTCAGTACGACCTGATTTGTTTATGAGTTATGACGTATTTATATTTACAGAATTTTGAGCACTGCGTAGGTCGCTGAGATATGGCACGTAGTACCTTTGAATAGAGGTTTTATATTCAAAGCGTAGTACGTATCAGGATGAGGTTATTTTTCATTCGAATACTTGGAACGAAAACCGAGTTACATAGGTTATTTCAATAACCGAATAACCGGCTATTTTTCATTCGAGTAAGCCCATCACTAGTTTCTTTATATTCTTCGAATTCAAATTTGTAAAATAATCTTTTCAAACTTTTAACATTCGATTATGTAGGGTAATCAAGAAAATTTCATATCTAGAGTGCTGTGGATCCACTCGAGACATGGAATTTTGTTGATCATGTGTTCTACTTAAAGTTGCAGTTACTGCAACTCCGCACATAACTACTGATTTTCATAAATTTAACTTTTTTTGTAGAATGAGCAAGCCTGCACATTTCTGCATATGAGATTCTAATTCTATCGCTTTCATTGACGTCAGTATTATTTGCATTATCCGAATTTGGTGATGTAACAAATTACACATTTTAGAGCTTGTATAATATCGTTGATCACGGATTTCTTTGTTTTCGATATAACTACTGTAATTAAAATTAATATGAAATGCAAAATAATCCACTTTTTTTTTAGTAGTCAGCTAAAATTAATATCATTTAGCAGACAAGTAAAAATTACACCCCTAGCATGTCGGCGCTGGAAATCGCATCTCAACATTTTATACCCAAAAATATTTAATTCAACATTAAAAATGTCAGCTTGCATGTATCGGTAAAACATTAATTTGAGCAAAAAATGGTATTTTTTAGAAAAGTTAGACGCCTTGAAATCAGTGTTTTTGTGTAATATCACTCAAGTCACATTTTCCCCAACTTTTAGAAAGGCGTATCTCAAAGATCAGAGCAATGTAATACCAAATAAGATTAGTAGATTCTGAACTTAGAGGTCTTGTTTTTCTCTCCATCTCCCAATTAGTGTACTAATATGCACACTCCGATAGTTAATGTTAATGTAAATAAAGCTATTTGCTGACCTCGTACTCTTGCACCCCTATTTACAAGCTGGGTTGCAAACGATGCACTCGGTGCAGCAAATTCTACTTTCTATGCTTATTATACAAAACTATACCTAAGTTGGCCAATACCAATTTATGAGAATTTTTTCGTAACACTCGTAGAATACATAAACATTAGACTGGTCTTATTTGCATAATACATATTTGTAACTTGATTTGGTAATTTTCATTTACAAAAAAAGAGATTGAAACGCTAAATAACCGGATCACTTGCAAAGTGGTTATTAAAAAATTAATAGTAGCCTAAAACTATCTTTTATACAAAAATAATATTTTCACTACGACAAAGTTGATATAACAGCTTTTTCTCAAAGAAAATATCAATGTTGTCACTATGTTTGTAAATTACTGAATCGGAAAAGAATTTTTGAATTTTACAATTCGTCACAGATAAAGGTATTTGTAATATAATTTGTCCTCAGATGAATAATATAAACAGAGTGGAAATAGGAAATGTTTTTTTTGTATCACCATAACAGGACAGAATAACCAGCCCACAAATTTATAGTTAATTATATCATATATAATCATTTCCCATCGAATAATTAAATTTAACACTTTTAAATCTTCACAAACATGAAACTACACGTACATATTAATTTATAGCTAGTTTGTTGCAATTGTTGCAGAAAACATAAAATAAAAGAAGTGCTTGACAGCAAATATTCCTTACATTCTGCATTCAATAACTTAAGTTAGTTATTAAACAACTTACAAAATTTATAGCACAATACTCTACCAAGGCATTTAATTTTATGTTAAATATAGTATAATCAAAAATTATTTTCATCTAGTATGGCCATGGAATACTTCTTAATTTTTGAATGCAACTATAGCTCACTTACAAAACAAATGTCAAAAAATTGACATTAAGTATAAACGTTCATTTATCAATTAGGAACTACTCCATGGCCATACTAGATGAAAATTATTTTTGATCATTCTTTACATTCCCATTTTATAGTTTACTATAATAGCACTTGTCAGAATGATTTATTTTGCTTTTTGTATTATTTACATGCAGTTGGACTTCAACCCACCGGCGCCGGCGCCGGCGCCTTTAATCAGTTGCAGATGCAATACAAACTTGCTCTAACTCACTCTTTCGCTGTGTAAACAATCGTGATTTGATTGAATCACCGAGAATGAAATCTGAACAAACCTGTAAAGTGTTATTAGTCTGAGTTTCTGTCTAAAAGTTTTATTTAAAATAATACTGCATAGAAAACAATGTGAAAATGTCCGTTAACCATAACTTTATTATTATAAAGAAAACAAACAGAATAATTTCCTTCCAAAAATATACAATTAAGGTGGCTTGCAGTACAAAGTTAATTGCATTAATATGTAGGAAGAAAGTTCTTACCCTTGCGAGGGTTTAAATGATGTTGTTGGGAAAGCCAATGTCTAATAACTTCTATATCTTCCCCAACGCGGCTGGCTACTTCATTTAATTGGCATTTTGCTTTGCTTTGTAAGTCATTTGACAAAATTCTGATAGACATTGTCGTGGCAATGTACCAACACTGCACGCTTTTAATTACAACGAAACATGTAGCATGTGCCAGACTGTTATCAATACTAAGTAAAATGTTATGTACACACTTAATATCAAATCGGAAGCAGAAATCGGTCTAACCGAAGTTCACCGTCAATGCTGAAAGGTCAATGTTTATAGGTGATGCACCACAAGATAGTAAAACTACAAGTAATATACCGAAATGCATAGCATATACAGGGTGTTCGGTAAAGAATGGGACACCGATTAGTTATAGATTCCTTACGTTAAATCGATTAAACCTAATAGGTATACCTTAGTACAATGCTTACTATTATGCACTGCACTAATTTTTTTTTCATAAATTAAACTTGACCGTGAGAGGCACTTTACCAATATTTGAAAACTTTTTGAACTCTAACTTCGTTATCTGTAATAGTTTTTTAAATTTTAGGTTATTATCTGAAAAAGAATTAAAAAGCTCAAAAATAATGTACTCTTAGTTCTTAAGCCTAAAACCAACCGTTTACCTTAAAATGCCCGTCAAAGGTTTTTGGTTGTCATTAAGATGTGCAGTTATTAAGTAGCCATGGTCACAAAAACAATGGTCATCTAGTAAAAAACAATGAGAAATCAATTAATGACTACATTTACACGGTAATTTAACGCTGGTGTTATTTAAACTGTTGTTATTAAAACTCGTGTAAAACATACGTTTACACAAGGGGTGTTGTACAGGCGTTAAAGTGTACGTCGGTGTTAGCGTGGTGTTATCTAAAACCTCGTCGCAGTGTGACCAACTGCTTCGAGATTTTCCATCTGTAACTCTGTCAGATGCTGTCTGTTATTATAAAATTATAAACATAACCGCTATAACCTACGAAATTAACAACACAGCTGATACAATTCAACGGAGTGACGTTTGTGTGGTTGATAACTGCGACTTAGAACAACCAACCATCTTTACAATTATATTGGTAGTCCTGTTACAAAACGGGTGTAAATCGAAAGTATCCATTTACACGTACATTTTACACCCGCTTACTAACGTCACGCCTCTTGGCGTAGTGGTGTAGCGTTAGTAACACGGTTCTAGTAAAGCCGGCGTTAAACCCCATTTACACTACAATTTACACCGGTGTTAACAACAACCGATGTTGTAACACCGGTGTTAGCGGACCGTGTAAATGTAGTCAATGACATTAGTGACATAAGAATTTTTTCTTCTATGTTTAAGAAAATGCCGCTACATAACGAATTCTCCAATGCTGAAAGGTTCGTTATGTTGCAGCATTTTAGTAAGCACAAAAGAAAAAAAACTGAAGTTACCAACGTCATTAATTTATTTCTTGTTGTTGTTTACTAGATTACAATCATTACCCATTGTTTTTGTGATCATGGCTACTTGATAATTGCACGTCTTAATGACAATCAAAAACCTTTGATAGGCATTTTAAGGTAAACGGTTGCTCTTACGTCTATGAACTGAGCGTACATTATATTTGTGTATTTTAATTCTCTTTCAGGTAGTAACATAAAATTTTTAAAAATGTTACAGATAACGAAGTTAGAGCTAAAAAAATGTTGGAAGATAGATAAAATGCCCCTTACAGTTCAGTATAATTTATGAAATTTTTCTATTAGTGCAGTACATAATAGTAAATACGTATACCAAAATTCAAATCGATAGCTTTACATTTGTGGAAATTAACAAAAAAATAAAAAATAAAAAATTTAACTTCAAGGCCCTATAACTTCTTAGGACTTTGTACTAAGGTATATTAGGTTTAATCGATTTATTATAAGGTAAGGAATCTATAACCTATCGGTGTCCCATATACAGACATGAAAATGTTAAATCCTTCATAAATTACTACAGTAAAGCATTTCCGCCTAACTAACAAAATTGCGTAGCACTAATAAGTTCTAAACTGATATTTATAAAATCAAGTGATTTGGTGGCATAGTTGCCCTTATATGCTCTGGGTGTCCAAAAACCATGGTGCAGGTATATTATATAAATAAAAAATATATTTTTCTACGACCACTGCTAAAAGTAGGCCTTTTAGCGCTAGCTTTTTTCACTAAAAGTGACATTTTATAATTTAGCGTGTTAAAAGTGAAATCAACTGTTTACTTTTAGCCCATGTGCTAAAAGTAAACAGCCGGTGTGGAATATACAATTTCGAACTGGAAGTAAGGTTGTAAAGTTATTCTAGTTACTTCTTGAGTTAGAGGTAAAGTGTTTTTTAAATAATTAAAGCGTTATGTAATGAATAAAGTTAACTGTGTACATTTATAATTACCTTTGATAACTGACTTTGACAGCTACTGGCTCCAGAAACATTCACCTGCGCGTCAAGGCCATCTCTTTATTATGACATACATTATAACTGTCATGAATGCAAACCTTTGTTAAATCGACATTTATGGATTAATAACAATAAATTTAAGACCGTAGAAAAAATATTGTGTGCAAACTCGTGTTAAAAGTGTTATTGCACTCAACATGTTATGAAACTCAGCCTTCGGCTTCGTTTCATAATTTTCATATCTCGTGCATAAACGGCTACTTTTAGCACTTGTTGCACAAATAGCTATTATTCTATAAAAGTATATTTCAAATAATAGCTATAGTTGTAAAAAGACACGAAGTCACGTTCTTTGTTTATCTACACTCTACAGTTAACTAGATGAGAACGAGATTGTATCCATTCGGGAAAATTATCTCACCCGGCTTCACCTCGTGAGCTAGAGATTTCCCCTTATAGATAATATGCCTCTTTATTCATTTGTACCATACATAACTATTATTCGAAATAGTTCTTGATTAAAAAAATAGTAGCGATTTATACATACAGCATTTTCTATGAATTGAGTCTAAAAGCTTCAAGAAAAGTTCTTTTATAATTTTGCAGAAAAAAACTCTGTAAGGAATTATTATCAAAGGTTTACTTGAACATGGAAAACTAAAACTTTTACAACGATTGACAAATAAATTTAGACATTATACAAAAAAACTACATGAAAGGCTACTGAATTTTGAAGACGATAGAGCCTTTCTGACGTATTCAGTCTGTTTACAACTTGTATGCAGTTTAATTACACAAAATGTGTAATTATTTATTCATTGAAAAACTTAATTGCCACTTGTTGAAAATTATGTATTCGGCTTCAGGTGATTGGAATTTATAATTAGTAGGTGACGTATTGCAATGGTTTACTGCCCACAGAAATTCTGATTGCCTAATTAACTAAATGAATACGGTCAACATGAGCAACACTATTGCTAGATAGTCATTACTTTACATTAATAAATGCACTTGATGTGAGCAGCAGTAACTAATCATTTGAGGGAAAGAAGTTAGCATGAAAGAAAGCAGGTTTTAGAAGGGTTAAATTCAGAGTTTCAGATATGATTAATGTTCGGAAGGGCCAATGCAATTTAATTTGTAACTGACGAAATTGAGCTTATTAATTTCAGACATAATGTGAATAGAATAATACAAAATGATTTGTTAAATACAGAAAGAATATGAGCGTTATGTAGTAAAAGTGCATAAGCCAGCAAAAGCCAGATTAGCTGAAAAGTAAACGAAACCGCGCTAGCAAAATAATAATTAGAAAGAGCAATGGAAATGGTAGGTAACCGATCGAAATACAATCAGTACATTATAAATAAAAGTGATTTAAAAGTAGAGCAAGTGTAGTAACAATTATTCCAAGAAAAGTACAATATTAGTGGTTAGGTTAACGAGGAAATATTAGCACGAATGCGCAAAGACCGAGAATTGTTTGCTACGATAAAGAAGAGGAAAACTGCCTATCTTGGACACATCATGCGAAATGAAAAGTACAGCCTTCTGCAGTTGTTCCTAGAGGGAAGAATAGAAGGAAAAAGAGTCATAGGCAGAAAACAGATGTCTTGGGCAAGAAACATCAGACAATGGACCGGAATTACGACAATCGGAAGGCTTGTCAACACCACAAGAGACAAGGAGCTATTTAGAAATGTGGTCGCCAACATCCAATAAAAATGAATAGGCATTAGAAGAAGAAGAAGAAGTGGTTAGGTAAAGACATGACATCAAAACTGTAGTCCATAAGGTTAAACATGTTATAAATCCTAATTTCCTTTATAAACATTTGAATATTTTGTTGCTAAGAGACTTGACTGTCATTTTTTATTAATATCTAAACAAGCTTGAAAATTGTGTGTTCGGGATACATTGAGCTCCTCAATTATCACGTAAAATTGTAAATAAAATAGTTCCCAGTTATACCAATTATGTGTAAAGTTATTCACGAGTGTCCAGAGCATCTGTGGGTGCAGCTTTCCAAGTGCTAGGAGGTCCAGGTGAAGCAAATAAGCCAGCAGAGAAATTCCTCCAAGTGCGAGTGACTTTGAGGGGCCAATTCTAGAAGTGAACAGCATCGCCCAGCAAGAATAGCGCCTGTTACGTGTACGTAAGACATTCAGAGACCAGTACGTGCAGAAACCTCACCCAACAAGCCATGCACAAGTCCATAATTCTAGTGGCGTCATTTGGAGAGAGTATCCAGCGTCCGAATTTCACACAGAAAGGGTTGGCATAGGTCCATAATTTTTGGATTTCAGCAAGTTCAGACTGTCTGCGAGGTGGAGAGGTGTATTCCAGTGGTCCAGAACCGCCCAGTTTCCAAAAATTTAGGTAGCGTCTTTTGAAAATGCGAGATGACGCGGCATTTTTCAGTTTTGTGCCGGATATAAAACAAAAAACTGTCGAGCGTCGGTTGCTACACCACAGTTAGAAACAAAACGAACTTAGCAGTTACTACGTGACAGTATTAATAATTTCCTGACGCGTCTTTGCCATTTTGGTGGCTTTTAGAAATAAATTTTCGCTGTTTGTGCACTAGCAGATCATTGTGTTTGTTGAGTCAAATTTCGAGGTTAGCGAAATGTCAGATAAAATTGTGCATTTGCCCGAAATATTTGAGAGTATTTGACATATAACAGGTTATTTGTCATACCAAGTATTTCTTAATTTTATGAATCCACACCCCTGAGCCAAGATTGTCTCATGTTCTACGGAGCTAGGCGAATATGAATTAGTGCTCGAAGGCAGATTCGGTAAGAAAATCGTAACGACACAAACCCTCACAGTTAGGATGGTCTACCTACAAAACATTTCCAAGAAATTTTGTTGTTGTCTTGGTTACGGCTCCTGAACTAATTGTTATATTGGTCATTAATGAGTGTCGTACGATTTTCAAATAAATTAAAACAATGCAAGCAATTTGGCAGTATAGCCATGGCTAGAGTGCTTTATAGGCCAGGCAAGCTTATTCCACTAGATTTTGTGTCACAGGGACTTTAGCGCCAAGCCGTTGGCTGCGCTGACCGGTAACCGTGCGTTTTGTCGTCTGTCAACCAAGCAAGACTGGAAACCGTTAAGAGTACGCACTGTTCGATCCAGACGAACACTGCACGCTGATTTAGATCTTGGTGCATTACAGTCTTCATCCAAGTGTGGTTATTGAAATCTATATACAATGTGTAGGTATTGTTCTGTGCTGTCAACTGTATCTGTCAGTTCTGTTGAGTTCTGTCACTCGTCACTGTTGTTTGAACTAAGGTACTATTAAAGTTCTCTAGTTTGAACCACGTGCGTGTTAGTTAACAGTGTTTTAGTTCCGATTTTTTCTGATTTATTTTTATTTGTTTAAAAACCAGTCTTTTTTAAGACTCGTATAAATATAGCACCTTAACCATGGTTATAACGGCCGTGGTTATTAAATTTTCATGACATTGGCTGTTATAGGTGATATTTCGATCAATCAGACAGTACTGATATGGTAAAATAACATATAGGTATTATGGAAAACTTGTTTCAGTGCACTTAATATATTATACTTAAACCCTTTTGAATATATTTTTCGTTGATCGTTCGTTAATGCATACAAAATCTCCCTTATTAGTGTCTATTTTTTTATTTTCTAAAATCGTTTATTAATGACCCTTATTAATAGATGATTTTCTATTAATAAACGATTTTAGTACAGAAAATCAAAGTCTCAAATTGCTTTCATGCAATAAAATACAATTTTCTCCAATAAATAAGATACGATCAACGAAAAAATATTGTAACTAACTCCTCGTGTGTTAATCGGCGCTAGCACGCACACCTTAAAATATCTCGATTATTAATGATTGTCATTAACACGCTTTTGCTAAATAACTATAATTTGCCAGCTTGGATTTAATAAATTAACATAGATTATTTAAATGAAATGAATTGATCGATGAAAATAGCTAAAAATTATTATTGAATTTGTAATCAAGGTAACAAAATATATGAAAATTTAGAATTTAATAAATTTACATATGCGTACTATGCTAATTTTCATTAGTTAACTATGGAAATAATATTAAAGTCCTTGTCTATAATGGACAAATAGTATTCAAAATAGAGGTTATTGAAATTTACAATTACCAAATATTGCTTTTGTCTAGCAAAATATTATTTATATCTTATCCACTTGAATAAAGTACGTGTTTGGAACAACACAGAAGTTAAATTTCTTTTATCTATTATCATTATTTTCATATCCATGGCACTTAGTAGCTAGTCAGACAGTAAATTTATTTATATCGATTATTAATTTTATAGTGCAATTAATTGTAGAAACGCGTATTCAGTTTTTCAGTAGAGTTACCTCTTGAAAGATTACAAAGCAATCACATTTTGTATTATTTAAAAACGATAGTATATTATAATTCTGTAAAATACTGTATAATATTGTAAATACCTACAATTTACAGTGTTCGCTGTAGCTCGCGCTCCAACTTTCGTACTGGTTTTGCAATGACGTCCATACGTATTTTCCATACTATTTTTTTCAACGTTACGCTAGGAAACAAAAGTAAGTGCTACTTGGTCGCATATGAATACAGTTGTTTCAATGCTTTTAAATGAGAAAGGTCAAAGGCAAAGATGACAAGAGCTTTTTTATTTGTACAACACTATTTAGTACTTTCCTTAAAGTGACCATTAGTGATGAAAGTAGTTTACTTTGTGATGCAAAAACCTACTTTATTCTCTAAATTGAGTACCGGAAATATTATCTTTACAGTTGACGTTGGAACAAATATACATTACACTGTACCTGTAACAACATTTAAATGAGGTTGTTGAGTTAACCAACTTTGAATGTGTCTAATATCATCTTCTACGCGATCTGGCAGTTCACTGAGTTCCAATTCGGCTTTTTTCTGAAGATCTTCGTGTAGTGACCTCAACGGCATAATAGCAATCGCATATACTATCTAAGGTTAAAGTCACAATTACTGTACTGACAGGTAGGAGTTTTAAAATTCTCTCGCGGAGAGCGGAGCTAGCCGAGAAGTTTCCACTTTAGATAGTGAAAGTCTGTTGTCGAAAAGAAAACTGCACACAACACTTCGTACACCCAGTTGAGACAGGTGGCAAATTCATTAGCTTCTCACGAGCAATAGATTTATGGCAAATAAGCAGAATTCGTTGTTACTGGTAATCTCAAAATTAAAGCAGTTGAGGCATTTATCAAAAAATTTCGAAATGTCTCCACAGAAAGTTGCTACAACTGCTTGCAGATCAAAGCAGGCAACTATAATATTCTCCACTCATGACATCATTTTCTTTCTCTTCCTTGCCTTCTATCTTATTACTTTCTTTTACTTCGTAAAATAAAGTTTAGTAGTCATGCTTTTTTCGGAGTTGAGATTTTTGGGAAAATATTCGTTTTCCTGTCTTCTAAATCAGAAGATGTTTTGAAGTGATGTTTGTCTGTGGGTCTGTGAGTCTCTGATATGACTAAAAATGTATATCCTTGTTTTTAATATAAATTCGGAGGTCCCAGTGATTTTTGGTTAAAATCCGGCAACCGAAAGTGGTACTTTACTTTTTTTTAGTTTTTTGGGAAAATTTTATAATTGTAAAATAAAAACAACAAGATCTTATATTATGCAATTTTCTACAAATTTTGTTTAACATGTTTTTTTGTAAGAAGTTTTTGGAAAAATCGAGACACTAGATTTTTACAAACAAATAATTCCAAAAACAATAGAAATACATTTTTCTATACAGTGTGGTCCATTAAGTGTGTAACAAATGGGACATTTTTTTATTAGTTGTACAACCGAAATTTAAATATCGGCAAAAGTTAGTGCATGTTCGATAACCATATCAGATGCTTCAAGTCAAACAGCATACAGGGCCGGACAAAAAATATGAAATTAGTGAAAGAATAAAGTCCCCTTATTTCCAAAAATATAGCAAAATGTTATTGAGAAAAGTTGTTTAGAATAAAAAATTATGCCCAAATACAAAATCACGGCCTCCTATTCGAATTTTTATGCTTTTTTGGAAAATTTTGTATACATTTTGTATACATATTTTTATTATTCTGATTTAATATGTATTTAAAGTAGCCACAACCACATCACTTTTAAATAATTTTTAGCACCTTGAAGTATATTTGTAAAATTTAGTTGGATTTATATTTTTTTAGGTAACCTTTCACTTCATGTTTGTTGCAACCACATATACCGGGTGTCCATTCTCAAAGTCGAACATAGGCAATTAACATTAGTGCATTCACTCGTACTTCATTGGAATAATTCATTTTTCTGTAGATAATTTTAACAGACGTTGACAGAAAATACCTGATTTACGCCAACTAATTACCAATTTTTTTGACAAATGCTATCGAACTTGAAAAGCATGGCATGGCATATTAAAAAATTCCCAAATTTTAAATTAGTATTTTAAAATAAAAATCGCATCTTGAATATTATTATTGGTATCATTTGATGCGTAATAATTTTATCTTTCCATTGATACCATTACCTTCCCTGTAAGTTGAATTGGCGAGCAGGAATCGGCAAAAACGTTCAATACAATGTTAATCGCCTATGTTCGACTTTGAGAACGGACACCCGGTATATAACTTAGTATATTGCTAGCGGCTATGAGTTGGGGGGTCACGAAGGAAGTGAGACAGACAACCAACTCTTCAATGTATATGGTGAGTTGTGCGCAAGCGCGTCGGCGGCGTCCGCGCGGTGGGGAAGTAGTCAAGTTTAAAATTCGCTTCTAAAGGCGGAGTTCGAATGCTCACGCATGCGCACGGGACGCTTTATACTCAGAGTGAGACTATGTCGGCGCCGTAATGTTTTCGGCCATTCCCAGGCCCTGCTAGCAATATATGTATAATACATATATGGTTGCAACGATATTTAACAGGACTTTAGAATTTTACAAATATTCTTTTTAACAAGGCAAATGCTTTACTAATAATAATTTACATCTGAAAAAACTCACGATTAAGCCTACAATTTTATTTCAAATTCTTATGAAAATACGGGGCTAATACAAAATTTTCCAGAAAAGAATAAGAATTCGAATAGGAGGCCCTGACTTGGTATTTGAGCATAACTTGTGATTCTAAACAACTTTTCTCAATAAAATTTTGTCATATTCTTTTGAATAAGGTAACTTTATTCTTGAACGAATTTCATATTTTTTGTCCTGCCTTGTATGCTGTTTGACTTGGAGCCATTCTAAATGCACCTGATATGGTTATCGAACATGCATTAACTTGTGGCGGTAATTAAATTTCGGTTGTACTAATAAAAAAATGTCCCATTTGTTGCACACTTAATGGACCACACTGTATATATTTTCCGATTTACTCCAAATTTTTTCCAAAAAAATATTTGTAAATACGTACTTTTTGAAAAAATATGTAAAGGGCTTTAATCAGAACTTCCCTCGCAAGTGAACTTTGTTACACTAAACAATCAAAAGACACTAGGGGTAAAAATATCTTAACGTTCCTAATAATACTGAAACAATAAAAGAACACACTTGGTAATGCAAATTACATCAATTTTCAAATAAAAAAAAAGCGTTACCGGTGGTGGGATTCGAACTACACTGCCTGCAAATGCGATTTCACCTCAACCCGTGTGTGCCATGTGCGATCGTGTTAAACAAAACGCACTTTGTTTTTTTGACTCTTTTAACATTTATTCATTTTCGTCAAGTGTAAAGCCTAAACTAAGTTGTAGACAAAAGTAATAACACGAAGTGCGTTCTGTTTAAAACCGCCGCGCATCGCACAGACGCGAAAGTTTCCCATGTGAGCGCGCAACAAACGGGTGGAGTTGAAATCGCATTCGCAGGCGCCGTAGTTCGAAGTCCACCACAGGTAATGTTTTTTTTTTGTAAATTCATGTAATTTACATTACCGAGTGTGACCTTTTATTGTTTTAGTATTATTAGAAATAAATAAAATTTTACCCGTAGTTTCATTTGATTGTTTAGTGTAACAACGTCTACTTGCGAGAGAAATTCTGAGTAACGTAATTTTTTTATATGACGATCATACTCTAACTCTCATCTTCTCTCACTACTATTTTTGTAGGTCTCACAAACGAAGCACTGTTCATTTTCCCGTTGAAATATCCACATGTATTACGCAATAAAAATTGTCCTGTTCTTTTTGGTAGTATCTATACAATCGGGCTAAGATCGGCGACTCATCTACAAATTCCCTTGTAATATGCGTCCTTAAGCAATGCGACTTAATTTCTTTGAAAGCTGTGAATATGTTGGCTTACTGAATTTTTAATTGCTTCTTTAGCTATTTTATGTCTGTTGTGGTCTCTCTCTTCTCTTTTCCTACTATGCTGCAATCCTTAGATTTGGCCCATGCTGTACTAATACATGTATCCCCTATATTAAGTGCGTTCATAAAATAAGTTTGGAAACTCTTCTGATTCTATTTAGTAATGTAAGATAATAAACATCATTATTTTCCCTCATACTGCCTTCTGCCACTCTTCTGTACTTCGGAGTTAAAAATTCCATATGGGAACTGTCTTTGAAGCTCATTATCAGACAGTCTCCAAAACTTCGAAATTGTGGTTCTTCTAAGGGCATTTTAATGGCGTGACATTTCAGTTTATAGTATTCGTTACAGGGCGCTCTCATGTATTTTGCTTCTACGAGTGTGTTCGTGTTGTCATTTCCCACAACAGTCTTTTTTAGTAACACCCATCAAAATTCAATGGTTACCGTTTATTGGCTGCTGTGCTCTTGATTGTTTTGTAAAGCAATACGTGTGGAAAAATGTGAAATTCCTACAGTAAATAATTATTTGTTTAAAAAGAATGACGCCTCTTGAAATCTACCGGTATTTATATAAAATGAGTCTGCCCTTTCTTATAGTACGGTCAAAAAGTGGTCAACAGAGTTTAAGCATGGAAGATATTCTTCAAAAGATGCGCCTCAATGCGGTGGTTCAAAATTGGTGTCGACTGAATAAAATCCCTGCTTGCAGGAAATTGTTGTGCTTGAGCATGGTTTGGAAAATTATATAGCTGTTCAGGGTGATTACATTGAAAAATAAATGTTGATTCAAGCGTCTTGTTTGTTTCTTTATAGATAGGTTGTGAATACATTGATCATCCCTCGTATTTGTCGTTTTCCTTCAGATATATAGGGTGATTAAATTATCATGTATGTAGGCAACCCATTATGCAGAAGCATGCATTATCCATGGTTCTACAAAGTGGGTTGCCTACAAGTTGTTACATGATAATTTAATCAGCAGGAGTTTACTTTTTTTCTTTATGTTTCACTTCCTTCGAATGGTTTCCCTTTTACGCGAGTTACTTGTTTTTGTTCGACCAAACTATTTTTGTTTTCTTTTTCTTTATTTTTTTTTAGTTTGCATTCTTTGGTTTTTAAAGACATTTTCGTTATTGGCTTGACTATTTTGTTCTTTGTCTAGTGTTTAAGTTTTTCTATTGCTCCCTTTTCCATTCAGATCCAAAATATTCGCTGTTAGTATCACTGCTACTACTTTCTTTTACTGAGTTATCTCATAGCTAAAAAACCTAAATTTACCTCCATTACGAGGTTTTGCTGACAATTTTTTAACCACATTCAACATTCGAATACTACACTTTAAGGTATTCATTTTTCTGAGAGTCTAGGTGCATACAAGATTTTATATTTATATGAACAATTACTTTCTGGTCATTTTAAGAAGGTTTTACTTGTACCTACGTTGAGGTTATTCAGTTGTAAAGCACGTTGACCACTTAATTTTGATTTCGCATTCCTTATGTAATAATTTAACCACATAAATCACAAAAAATTAAGTAATTTCAGAGACCACTCACTATTTAGCCTCAGTACTAATTTTAGGTTAGGAATTGCAACTTGTCCATGTAATATTGCCACAATATACACTTGTGGCGCTATTGCTAGATGAAAAGAAATGCTTTTAATGGAATAGCACCGTATCTGTCAGTTGCGGCCGTATAGCAATAAACGCTAGACAATATTCCATAAAGCCATATATAACAAAACTAATATGAAATTAGGTTTTAACTTGAATGTAGCTATTGCGCTATTGAACTAGGAGTACGACTTGTAAATGCTAAATCTATTTTTCCTTTGCAACCGTTACATAACTATGGTGCATTGTGCGAACTATGTCAACGTGGAAATTGTAAATTGAACTTTTAATTAAATGAGACGAAAGTGCCTTTCTTTAGAAATTAATGTGTAGCAACTTTTAAATTTTGAAAAAAATTTCAGTTAAGGATGTATAATTGAAAATAAATATTTAATCCTAATTTTCTATTATATACAAACTGTACTCGATTTTTCAAGTAAATGTATAGAATCTCAAAACTTTTTAGACGTATAACAAAAGATATAAATCATGGAAATAAAATAACAATAACAAGTTTATTAGTGTTGTACCTATAAACTAATACAGGTTTCCAAGATCATGTTCAAGGCGAGGTTAAAAGAAAGTTTAGCTGGAGCCAAATACCAATTACAATAGTATGTTGAAATGCGTAAATTACACGATGAGTAATATTTAAACAAATGTTGCCTGTAACTCAGATACTTGTCCACTTAATTTACGATAAATTTGAATTTTAACTTTCTTGCACAAAGATGTTCTCTTAAATAAGAAAGAGTGCAACCAATTTAAAAAAATAAATTGCATGCAGATTTCGAATTGAAATACCTTATTTTGAAATCATTTTGCACAGTATGTAGAAAATGTTTTTTTACAGATAGTGTTTAGCTAATCGTACTTACTGATTTTTTTTCAACATCAGTGCAAATTGTGTATTGTATTGGACAAAACTCTTTTGTTATAGTCTTTAAAAATTAAAGGGAGTTACATCATCAACATAGTAATACCAGGTTTTGAAAACCAATATTTAATTACACTAAGGAATAAAAGGTTAACTTTTTAATTTTTAACAATAAATTTTCTCAAAAGTGAAGTACACAATTTCTACTACACCTACTCCTTGAAAAAGCTATTATATCGTGTGTTCGAAAAAAAAAGCTCATTTAGGGTAGGCCTTGGAAAAACAGATAGAAAATCTAGTCACGTCTTAAGTTATGTCTGTAGGCGAATGTCAGATTGCATTTTGTTTATGAAAACATCTGTCACTGTGACAGGCAAAAGTTTACACTGCATTCAGTTTATATGTATCAAGCAAAGAGGACAGTAAGATAACATTTACACAATAATAGCAAGTGCATTAATCATAACAGTCAATAAAAATTGCTTTCATTAAGTGTTTTGTATATTTTTAGAAAAATAATTCAAGATCAAGATGTAATTTAGTTCTATCTGACTTATGGTAGTTCATTTGCTTCAATGGGTATCTATCAAGTTATGGCAAACTTCAATTTGTACATGGCATGAGTTCTATTTAAACACACGATAGATTAGCTACACACCTATCTTAAAATATACAGTACTCGTAGATCATTTCTTACCAATAACTCAAAATTGCAAATAAATAAAAGCAATAGAGCTTTCCTTCAAACATCTTGAGCAGCTTAACAACCATTTTGAATAGATACAATAATTGATAAAGATGAAATAAATATGACGTGGAAGCTGTGATTTATTCTTTATTTTGACGCTTCACTGCTTTGACATGCAACATTTTGTGTCATTTCTGAATCTAATATAGAATGGGTTTGTCCATAATGAGCAGTTTTAATTTAATACTTTAAAAATGAAACGATATTGTGGAGTACAATTTTCTACAGCTATTTACTAAAAATTAAAATATAAATCAAGACATTTGTAAACATTTGTGAGAAAGAGCATATCGCGCGAGTTCTATAGTATAGGCTAGAATATTTATCCTGCACAAGTGCATAATAAAGGTGATAATACATGGTGGCTCTGAAAAGTCACTTACCGAGGTATTTGTGGTAACAAATTTACTTAAATATGTACATTCATCCCAATTCTTCGTTTAAGTAAGTGTCAAACTTCAACATTTTTAAATTTTCAGTGATGATAATAATAAAACGCTTTGAGCGATGGATTTCACATGTGGTAGATGACTTATTATGGTAAAGAACCACATTTTGTACTTATTTTATCTGTTATCGCTGTTGTGAAGTACTCGCTTTCCAGTTCTTTAAAAAATATATTATAACTTTTACCTCGCTTCTAAGATTCCTTTACCTTCCACCGGTTAAGCATCAAAAATTCAATACAAAGTCCTGCATGTGAAGACGTTGTGTCAGCTATTGGGTAACGAAAATTGAATAATATTGACAGAAATTAACCAAAAAATACAAAATAGTAAAATTTCTTGAACGAATAGGTGAAACCTATTAAACCATCTCAGCGATCTAAGATTAACATAAAATTAAAAGTTTTGGAAGATTTGCTAGCAGGTCTACTTAGTTCACTAAAAAATGCAGAAGACAGGCAATACGACCCATTTTACCGCATTCAAAGTTAAACTGCATTCTTACTATTGTGTCATCATTTGGTAAAGAATTTCCAGCAGTTTGCAGTCTTCTCCACAATTCTTCTTCCGTATCTACCGAGGTAAAATATACCTTTGTCAAATTAAGTCAAATTTTTCTACTATTTTTCACTTCCTTTTGTTAGTTCTAATTTTATTTTTCAGTAATTTCTGTTATGCGAATTTTCCTATTGGCTACAACTGGCATATCATCTTCACACACAGGGGGACAATGTTAAACAATTAGTTAGTTTTTATTTTAGAAATATACTACATCTATTGCTATAAAATCTGTTCAAGAACTATTGAAAATTGACCACTTGCGCAACAGCGCAAACAGATCACACGACACTTAATATGAAACAAATCGCTCAAATCGTTTTGTTATATTGAGTTGTTTGTTTCCTCGGACGCCGAACGGCAAAGGAATATGAAAAGAAGAAGACGTTTGTTTTCAAGAACTTTGAAACTGGATACTGTTGATGGTTAGTTTTTGAATAGAAATTTAGTTTAAGTGTTTAATTAGTGGTTTCATTTGACCACATGAATCAGTAGGAACTTTTTATATGGACATTTTAAAAACACTCTATCATGTACTAATATGCTACAATACTATTTAGCGTGCTCCCTAAAATATGTGGACATGACTTAATTACATATTATTGCTCCCAAAATAGGACGGTTTAAATCAAATTCCTTACATCTAAATACGTTTCTTCACACCAGAACTTTACATTACATTTTTTTTTAAATATTTTGTTTCTAAGAATATAAGCCATACGATAAATAGCAAATTAATTTTCTGTTACAAATGTTGGTCACTTAAAATACACTTTCTACGTTTATATTACTGAAAGAATATGGGGGCACGTGAAATTACAGCAGCGCACGTTAATGTAAGATCTCTAGTTCCAAAATTAAATGAGTTAAAATTATTACTCCATAAATGTAAATACGATATTTTAGCTGTAAGTGAAACATGGCTTTCGCATGATGTTTGTAATGACCTTATATATATTGATGGTTACAATTTATTTCGACGGGGCCGGGAAGGTAGAGCTGGTGGTGTTTGTCTTTATGTTAAAACCATTTATAAATGCATACCAGTAGAAACAAACAACACAATAGAACAACTTTGGTTATCATTGCAATTAAGTAAAATCTCAATTTCAATAGGGTGTGTCTATAGACCTCACTCTGTTAACTATAAATATTTTTGTGACGAACTTGAACAATCATTAACTCTTCTTTCTAATTTAACTGATTATGTTACTTGTCTTGGTGACGTTATATAAATATGCTAGATTTGCATCAACCTGATGTACTATATTTTCAATCTATGATAGATGCTCTGAATTTCACTCAAATAATTACAGAACCTACGCGTATAACACGTAGTAGTAAAACTCTATTGGACGTCATTCTTGTTAGCAACATTGAAATCGTGAGTAATTCTGGGGTGGGTGGTCATGAATTTGCTGACCATGAACTAACTTTCTGTAACTTACTTATTCAATCTCAGTCTATTATACCTGCATTCAAAACAGTTCGAAATTTTCGAAATTTTAATCTAGAATCGTTTCAGGACGACCTGCGCAGAATACCTTGGCAACAAATATTTACTATTAACGATATTAATGCAAAAATTGAATTTCTATATACTAACATAACGGATTTACTTAATTTACATGCTCCAGTTATAGCTATAAAGTTAACCAAAGCTAAACTGCCGTGGTTGACAGATAATATTAAATTTGCCATGTCACTCAGAGATAAAGCATTGGCTAAATACCGTAAAACAAAGTCTAGTACTAAATGGGAACACTATAAATCGCTACGTAACCTTGTTAGTCATATGCTTAAGACAGAGAAAAAGGCATATTTCCAATTTGTCGCTAATAATTGCAATTCTAAGGAAATGTGGAATAAACTAAAAAATATAAATATTACTACTAAAAGAAAAATAGAAATTCCACCGCACTTAGCCAAATCTGATGAATTAAATAACTTTTATCTAAACTCCGTTCCTGATATAAATAATAATGATCCTAATGATGTAATAGCATTTTATACAAAATACAAATTAATTTCAAATGAAGTTGAATTTAAATTTAATCAAGTGGATACCACAGACGTGCTGAAAATGATTAATGGTGTTAAAAGTAATGCTGTTGGACACGATGGTCTAAATATTCAAATTATAAAATTTTGCCTACCAGTACTACTTCCATATCTTACACATATAATTAACTGTTCGCTACTTACAAATACTTTTCCTGACAGTTGGAAAAAAGCAGTAGTAATACCGATCCCTAAAAAATCGAACCTTGAAGAGTTTAAAGACTTAAGGCCGATCAGTATACTACCTGTTTTGTCCAAAATAATCGAAAAAGTGATGAATTATCAATTAAGGGAATACTTACACGAAAATACAATAATACCCGATATTCAGTCAGGATTCAGACCCAATAGAAGTTGTTCGACAGCCTTACTATACATCACGGATGAATTGTTAACTGCTCACGATCAAAATAAAATTTCTGCTCTTACACTACTTGATTATAGTAAAGCGTTCGACACTATTGACCATAACATACTTACTGCAGTTCTTAGCTACATTGGTTTATCTACTTCCGCCATTTCTCTGTTTGAAAGTTACTTGACAGGCCGCGTGCAGTGTGTTAGAATCGCTGATAATACATCTAAATATCTACCAGTTACCAAGGGAGTCCCTCAAGGTTCTATACTGGGTCCCTTGCTTTTTATAATTTACACATCTAGCTTCTATAAATATGTCAAGACCTGCAAACTGAAAATGTATGCAGACGATTCTCAGTTACTACATTCTTTTGCTCCTAATAACTATAGAGAAGCTGTAAGTGATATAAACACTGATCTTGATGCAATAAGCCTTGTATCGCGGCAGCACTCCTTAGTTATTAATCCACAGAAGTCCGTTGTGATTTTTTTCGGAAATAAAGATGTTGTCGCCGCTCTAACTCCTAACGCCTGCGTGGCGATTGATGGTGTTCCAATTCCCATTAAAACTGAGGTTAAAAACTTAGGCCTTCTTATAGACAATACATTTAGATATGAAAAATATATAAATAATTGCATAAGGAAAAGCATTCAAGCTCTGAAATTGATTTATCCGCATCGACATGCTTTATCTACTGAAACTAAATCCGTGCTTTGTAACGCTTTAGTGCTTTCAAATTTTTCCTATTGCTGTGAGATTTATGGCCCCTCTATTACCCAGGACACTGCACGTAAAATTCAAAGAGTTCAAAACTCGTGTTTGCGCTTAATATTTGGAATAAGAAAGTATGAGCATATATCTTATAAATTAACAGATTTGCACTGGTTAAATATGAGAAGCAGACGTTATTTACAATTTTCTACTCTTTGTCATAAAGTCATTAGAACCAAACAGCCAGCTTACCTATACAATAAAATTACTTTCAGAACAGATGTGCATTCCTTAAATTTAAGATCCAAAGGAATAATATCACCACCTTTACACAAAACCGCTTTGTTTGAACGATCTTTTCAATTTCAAATTTATAGACTCTATAACAGTATTCCACAAAAATTTAAAGAATGCACTCCGGTAACCTTCAGAAATAACATGCGTGACCAATTGTATAAGCTACAAACAAACTAATCTTACAGTTATTTTTTATTTTTATTTAACGTTTATAATATAACACTCATTACATATATTGTTGGAATTATTTGCACAGTCACAGAACAACATATATTAATGTTTTATTTTATTTATCTTTTGCATTTGCACTCATTTTTATTTTTTTTTATTTTTTTAATTGTAAATAACTTTAGGCAAACGTATCCATTACGCAACATAGATATATCCGGGTACCAATGGAAGATCAAGGGTAGTGTTTCACTACTCATTTGAATTGGAACCCTGTGGTTTCCCAATTCAACTTATTAATTTTATGCCAAATTAATTACTGCATTATAATTTATTTTTGGGAAATAAATACATTATTATTATTATTATTATTATTATTATACAATAAATAACGCTTTGATCGTTTCGGGTGATATACGGTATGGCACTCATATATCTTTTGAGATGATGTTGGTTATTATCGGTAGACCATTAATGGATGAAACATATATGTTACGACGCAAATCAGACAGTAATTCTCTAATAGCAAAACCGACAACTGTTACTTCTTTTTTCCTGAAAGTGATATTCACTAGTAATTTTTATGCGTTTGTAATTTTTGATATCTGTTAGAAAGAAAATAATTGACTTTGAGTTAGTGCGTTATGCTTTTTGGAAGAAGGGGTAATCTATAGTACCTATGTCTTGACACTATATGGAATTTGCTCTTCTTCAGTTTGGGGCTGCATGATTCGGCAGGCAATTTCACTGTTGTCATAGTACTAATTTTAAGACCCAGAAGAGCAATTAAAACAATGGCACAAGTAGCAATTTCAATGAAGCTTGTTTCCAACTGGGTAATCGTCGACGGTTGCTAAACAGAAAGGGTCCTACGATATAAATATCAAAATTTCCCAAAAAAATATGATTTGAGGATGGATTTTACAACGTGGTGATACTACGCTGTAAACAATCGATGATACAGTAAATATTGCAGGCTACTATACTATTTTGAACGAATATCTTGTTCAAATAGCCAGTGTTCTGTATGCTGAAGGCATACCAGACCTTTGGTTAAAAGAGAACAAGACCATTTCGAGAACATGGAGCCTCATTAAATTCAAGGTAAACAATGTGCACCTCGAATCAGGCCGCAATTAATGGCAACAGTTTTAATTCACTGTGAAATACGCATTTTACTGAATTCCCGGTATTCCCCACTGAATTAGTAAATGTTTACAGTTTAATAGCTTTCGCATTTGGAATAAGACAAATTGTTTTCAATATAAAATATTATTTTCCATCAAAATAATGTGTTTATTTATTGGGATATTTTTAAATTCCACATATTTTAAGACGTAAAGGGTTTTCCAGTAGCGGCGATAGAACTTTAAAAACTAAAAAAAACTGACTGTGTTCAATCAGCTTTGCCAAATCATCACGGAACGTTAGATGCTTTAACAATGTATATAAATAGTTTGTATTTATTACTAAAACACCCTTTCTGTACTAGCAATGTTTCGCGCACTTCGTGAAGTTTATGGTTTCTCAAACCTCAACTTATCGAATTTTGAGTAGAGACTTAGGTGTTATTTTTACAAGGTTCACTTGACACAAAAACTGAAGCCAAATGACAATGCGCTGATTAGGCCCTGGAGCAGTTAGCAATGGATCCCGATTTCGCAAAAAAATCATCTTTAGCGACGAATCCTTTTTGTGGTTAAATGAATTCGTAAAGAAGTATATGCTGTTGAAGCGTATAACGCCCATGATAATTTCGCAAAGTTCACTAAACACAAGTATCAAATAATCTGTAAAGGGCTGGCAAGTGAACGTTGAAACACTTAATACTTTCAAAAATCACAGGAAAATAAGAGTAAAATATCGTCACGTTTGTAATACTACTGAAACAATAAAAAGGAACACTTGTAATGCGAATTAAATCAATTTCAAATTAAAAAATAATGCCGGCGATGAGATTCGAACTACCAGCGCTTGCAAACGCGAATCTAAATCGGGGCGCTGGTCCACGGGCTCATCAAGGACCTCTCCCGGCTATGCGATGCGCGGCTGTATTAATGGAACGGACTTGTTATGAAACTTTTTTACTTTTTTACGACATTACCGTATATCTGCTGGGCCCCATTTTCATCAATTGTAAACCTTAACCTATGTGCAAATTATAATTTTGTCTATTCTCAGTTAACGCAGAAATAAACATTATATTTGTTTAAAGTGCTCACAATGTATATATTTGTCCAACATTTTCGCGGTTTCCTGCTAGGTAGACAAATAATCTGCATACAAAATATCGTTTTCCTTAAACAAATAGTAGTTTTGAGTTATACCGCTAACAGACAGACAGACGTACAGGCGGAAGTAATAAAACCTGTTTTTTGTCATCGTCATAATCGTAATAATCAGGGAAATTGCAAATCAGAAATTAAACTACGCATACAAATGAAACGAACAGCGATGATCAATTTAAAAAGAATATGGGCGGACAAACAAATATGGCAGAATGCAAAACTAAAACTAGTACATACACTAGTAAACGCAGTATTCATGTATGGGATAGAGAGCTAGACGATAAGAAAAACAGATAGAAAAAATCTACTCTTTTGAGCTCTGGGGCTGGAGAAGACTATTGCGTATTCCATGGATATCACAAAGGACAAATATATCAGTCATTCCAGAAACAGGGATAAGAGATCAACTCTTGACATTGTCGACGAGGCATTTTCTAATACTATCGCCATATAAACAGAAGACAAAGAGCTACCTTGGAAAAACTGATAATACAGGGAAAAATAGAAGATCAGTGGCCAAAAGGAGTCCCCCACCAGATGGGTAGACCAGAAAAAAAATTGGTGTGATACACGCACACAACTTTCTTTTACAGTGATCTTATAATTAGCAAAAAAATTGATTTTTAACTTTTAAGCATTTGTCAAAAATATGCTGACAGAAAACGTCAAAATGTAATCGACTATTTTAATGCACTTGGAATATTACTGTTGAATAAATACCCATTTTATTCTCCTTAGCATAGAATTTTGGCTTAGACCGCGTAGTATTTGTAGATGAACACCCAGCATTCTCTGGCTTAATGTGCCTTGCACCTTGTGAAGTCGAGCAAAAACCCGCGCGATGGCCATGCTCTTTGGTGGCTCGTGTTGTTTGAGTATCTTGAGAACGAGGATACTTAGGCAGATTTGGCCGTTTTGCTGTTGTGCATCCATATTCACTAATGTTTCGCAAGACCTTGCAGCTTGCATCATCAGAGTGAAAGTCGCACTAAGAACCGAAGGTCGGTGTGGAGCTATTTATAATCCTCTGTGCCAGGCGCGCGGAGTGGCGTAACGCTGGTTGGTCATCCGAGTGCAACGTAATCCGCGGGGCGTGGCCGTATGACGCACAGTGGTTGTAATGCTTTAGATTGTGTATCACAGGGGTCCACGTTTTACTAAGCTTAAAGCCATCTTCCCTGTTGATATTATTTGGATGTTTTGCTATTTCTATGGCTTCACGTATCACTCGCGGGAAGTAATGAGGTATTCTGGCAAGTACTCTGGCATGCTCAAATTCTAGAGTGTGCCCATTTGTAAATGTATGCTCAGCTACGGCTGATTTTGTGATGCGTTTGTGTTTGCAATCGCCTTTGTGTTCTTGGAGTCTTAGATCAACGGAACGACCAGTCTGTCCAATGTAACTCGAGCCGCAAGAACAAGGAATGCGATATACGCCAGCGCTTTTTAAACTTGGAATCTTGTCTTTTACCGATCTGAAGACGTTACCCAAAGTTTCCTTGCTCGTGAACACAGTTTTGATGTTGCATCGTTGCAGGACACGTCCTATCTTATCAGTCGAGCCTTTAACGTATTTCGGATCTTAATACAAAGAGTTAGACAGGAATTAGATAGCACAGGATCAAGGCTGTACACCCTACACATAAAACTGGCGAAAACGCTGGAGCCAACATTATGGGAGAAAATCGACGCTATCACTACGAGACAAGCACACAATACACTGGAACAAGCAACAACTAAACAATCTGCAAAATATGATAAGCTAGCGCCTAAGCAGTCTTTTAAACAATTGGCTAAGGACAAAGTAATCGTAAACTTGAGCAACATACAACTGGATAAACAGACTACATCCTTACTAAAGAAAGGTTTTAACTTCGCCGTAGCCCCTAAGCAAATACCTGTGGAGGAGATAATATGTGGAGTGGAAGCAGCAATCCAAAAACTCCCCAGAAAAGATGCAGAAATCATCCGACAGGATGTGTCTTGTATTTTGAGAAGAGCGAAACCGCCCCGCTCCAACATCAGTAAAGCAGAGAGAGAGGCAGCTAAAGCATTAAAAAAGAACAAAGACATTGTCGTTCTCAAAGCTGACAAAGAAAATGCTACTGTGGTAATGAACACTGAAGATTATAATGCGAAGATGGAAGTCTTACTATCTGATACAACTTACAAAAGTCTAAACCGCAATCCCACTACCTCTCTCAAAACAAAGATAACCTCTGCCATAAAATGCTCCGATAGTATCGACCCCACCTTAAAGCACCGGTTGATTCCTAGAAATGCAATATAACTCCTCGCATGTATGGCCTACCTAAGATACATAAGGATGGCGTGCCGTTGAGACCAATTGTCAGCGCGATCAATTCTCCTACACATGCTTTGGTAAGACATTTGACTAGTATACTACAGCCTCTAACTGGTAAAACAGACTCCTTTGTCAAGAATTCAGCAGATTTTGTCCAGAAACTAAAGAACATAAAGTTAAACAAATATGATCTCTTAGTCAGTTTCGACGTAGTATCACTCTTCACGAAAGTGCCGGTTGATGAGGTGCTAGTAATGCTCAAAGATCTCTTGCCTACAGACCAAGTTAAACTTGTCGAAATTTGCCTGAAAAACACTTACTTCAGTTGGAACAATAAAATATACGAACAAGTCGAAGGAGCGGCCATGGGTTCACCGCTATCACCTGTTGTCGCTAATATCTACATGGAAGCTTTTGAAACCAAGGCTCTCGAACAAGCGCAGCTAAAACCGACTTGCTGGTTGAGATATGTAGATGATACCTTTGTCATCTGGTCACATGGACGCCAGACATTGAATCTGTTTCTAAACACCTGAATTCTGTACATCCCAACATACAATTCACAATGGAAGTAGAGGAAAATTGCAGTATTCCGTTTCTAGACGTCCTGGTTAAACGTAAATCAGATGGCAGTTTAGGACATGCAGTCTATAGAAAGAAAACACACACTGATAGATATCTAAATGCTGACTCACACCATCATCCAATGCAAAAAGCAACAGTTCTCCAGACTCTGGCGACAAGAGCCGTTCGTATCTCAGACGAGGAAAATCTAGAGAGAGAAAAGCTACATCTGTTTGACTCTTTACAAAGGAATGGATACACAACTACCGCCATACGAAAAGCTCTAGACAAGACTATGACAAAAAAGGCTAAAGAAGAATCTCCACCTCTGGAAGGCTTAGCATTTCTACCTTACGTTAAAGGCTCGACTGATAAGATAGGACGTGTCCTGCAACGATGCAACATCAAAACTGTGTTCACGAGCAAGGAAACTTTGGGTAACGTCTTCAGATCGGTAAAAGACAAGATTCCAAGTTAAAAAGCGCTGGCGTATATCGCATTCCTTGTTCTTGCGGCTCGAGTTACATTGGACAGACTGGTCGTTCCGTTGATCTAAGACTCCAAGAACACAAAGGCGATTGCAAACACAAACGCATCACAAAATCAGCCGTAGCTGAGCATACATTTACAAATGGGCACACTCTAGAATTTGAGCATGCCAGAGTACTTGCCAGAATACCTCATTACTTCCCGCGAGTGATACGTGAAGCCATAGAAATAGCAAAACATCCAAATAATATCAACAGGGAAGATGGCTTTAAGCTTAGTAAAACGTGGACCCCTGTGATACACAATCTAAAGCATTACAACCACTGTGCGTCATACGGCCACGCCCCGCGGATTACGTTGCACTCGGATGACCAACCAGCGTTACGCCACTCCGCGCGCCTGGCACAGAGGATTATAAATAGCTCCACACCGACCTTCGGTTCTTAGTGCGACTTTCACTCTGATGATGCAAGCTGCAAGGTCTTGCGAAACGTTAGTGAATATGGATGCACAAACAGCAAAACGGCCAAATCTGCCTAAGTATCCTCGTTCTCAAGATACTCAAACAACACGAGCCACCAAAGAGCATGGCCATCGCGCGGGTTTTTGCTCGACTTCACAAGGTGCAAGGCACATTAAGCCAGAGAATGCTGGGTGTTCATCTACAAATACTACGCGGTCTAAGCCAAAATTCTATGCTAAGGAGAATAATTCGAGTAACCGCGAAAGCCTCAAACAGTACAAATACCCATTTTCCCAATTCATTGTTTTATCATTAGTGCAGTGTCTTTTGGGTAGGTTGAGAAGGGTTGCTTTGATTAGTTGCACTCCTAGAAGAGTTGTAAAAGGTGTTGGATAGTACGTCGAGTGATAGCTGGTGTTTCTGTTTTGGAGCTGTTGCGAAGTTAGCATAGCCCTGGACGGAGGCAGCGACATTCGTGCTGAGCAGTCCAGAGCCTTAAGACTGGGACAAAGGCAGAGTTGTAAGCAGTTTTGAAGTAGTGCAAGCTGCAAGCGGCGTTCGAAGAGGTATCTGGTTTGTTACAGCAGGCCAACAAATAGAAAGATGAGCCCCCATCCGTTGTGGCACCTGCTGTGAAGACGCCTGATGGTTCATTTTGCATCAGGGAAGCCAAACAAGGTTAGAAAGTTATTCTAAAAGTAGAATTTGGTGAAATTTTTTAAGTGGCGTTGGTTTTTGCACTTTCCGGAAGAAGCGCATCGTGAGTGTTTTGTTGTGGTGTCTATTTACTTAACGTTTGTTACACCAGTTAGGCAACGCACTCTTACGTAATCACTCATGTAATTATTAATACGAAGCCAGCTTGTTTTGATAAATAGTCGGTTGGAGCGCCATGTTTATAAAGTTGTTCCCATCAGTTGAAATATCTAATTTTGTAGCGGTCCCATGGGATAAACGAGCGGTGGCTAAAGCGATTACTTTTAAAAATCATAAAAACTACGTTAATTACCTTAACATTGCTTATAATTATGCATTCAATCATATTTGGTAGGATGTAGAAAACCCTACTCTTTGAGATGATATAGTCATTTATTTGCCTCACCATAAGCTGAATTAATATTTAAATAAGTTACTTGGAATTTGTCAGATTAATTAAGAAAATGTACTGTATGTAGTAAAAAGTAATGCAAGATGTTAGTTTAAATTATTATGTTAAAAATTGAGGATTGCTATAGTAAAATGTATTATTAGATAACAACTGATTTTGATTCTTAAAAATTTAGACATAATTCTTTTATATTAAGAAGAAGTTATAAAATAAACACTTTTATAATCAAAGTGTATTAATGGTGTGATATATAAGGGTGCAAAAGACAAAAATAATTAATAATTTAATTGATAATTTAAAACTGAGACATATTTTAACAAGAAGAAGGGGACCAATTAGTTAATAAAGAAAAAACAATAAATATTAGAATTGATGAGATGAGTCCGTACTAACTGGGTTGAATGGAAGAGCTGTGATATGGATTTCTGTCAATACGCAGATACCTTTAAATAATTTGAATGGGTATGCTGGCTTATACTTATTAATAGATTAATTATAACCTGGAACAGGGATTGCTGGCTCGAGTTCGTGCCGGTCACAATTGAGGTGATGGCATCTGTGAATTAGATTTTCATTGGGCCTACTGTCACAAATTCATCATTTGGGTCTGTGTTTACGGAATGGAATAGAAGGATTGGATACCATGTTGGATGCTGTAAAGAAGATTACATCTTGGATTTGCAGTTGTATGTAGTAAAGGATCTACCATCTAGGACAGTTGGGTGGCTGTTGGAGTTGTAGCGTGACACTTTGGCGGTGTTTTATTTATTGTAACACTGTGGATTCTAATTTAAGTGGGGTTCCTGGTTTTTTATATAATTAATAGAAAACCAGATCAACACTGAGTTTCAGTATTATGCATGGTTGTGATGTATATATATATATATATATATATATATATATATATATATATACATATATATTGTACGTGAAACATGTGTGCAATTAATGGCAATAAAGTTAGTTGCCAAGGGATAATCAACAACACAAACATATATCCTTGCCGTAGGGTTTATCAATATTTCTAAATAATCGAATTCAGGGCATAAGTTTGATTAAAAGTAAGATTTAGGAGTCGCTTCTTAATAATAAGCAATCAACTCATAGTAATTTAATATAAATATAAACACATTGCATCCCACATAATATCAATTGCAATTCAAGACATTGCCATGGTTTCAGAAAGAATATAAAATTATATGCTTAGCAATACCAAGCTAAAATGTTTGGGAATCTCATGTTTGCCACACAAAGAGGCAGCAAAACAGTTAAAACCAAATGTTAGTTATAGCGAGTACAAAATAAGACATTTGGACAAAGTTTTGTTTGATACACAGTGCGGTACTCAGTGCATCAAAATGTGCTGATAAAGAAACTAAATATAGGGTATAATTACGGTATAATAAATATGCAAAACCGGCTCCCAACACTAGAATGCATACACTCGGAGCACTGGAACGGGGCTACAACTGTGGAAGTAGAGGCCATAAGTCAAGGAGCAGGCTGTGTGTCCATAATTGGGAATTTACAACACAGAAAATCAAGTACTCTACACATGAGAGCTATAAGTTTACATATCACAAAAATTCGACCCGTGACGAATCAGATCAGGAAGTGAATATACTACATGTAAAACCCACGCAAGGTGCAGGTCAGAGACACGTGTGAATGAGGTGTTTATGGACATTCTTGAGGCCTTGATGCACTGACAGAGAGCGTGGACTCCTTGATTGCAAGTAAAGAGTGCAGGTCGCAGTATCACATTTGATGATGATACAGAACTCCGTAAAAGATAACACTCAGACAAATGCAGCAAGGGTGTGAGTTCTCTTTTTCGGCAGTACATCTGAGTTTTGGTGTACCCCATAGCCCTATTCGTGCTAAAACGGTTGACAGGACACAAGTGAGCACAGTTGTAAAATTCGAGAATTTGTATTTCCAAACGCTCTAAAACGGTGGTGCAATTAGTTTTACGTTTAGATTTAAGAATTTTTGTGTAATTAATTGATGCATTTTCTCAAATTATCGACAGCAATTGTTCATAAAATTTTGCGTGTCATTTAATAATTGTTAAAAAATTTAGGTAGATTCCGACCAATGCCACACTGTGATATTCTTTTGCTCTTCCCACGGAATTTTTCTAGAGACTCACCAAATTATTCGAAATTATTCGGAGACTTACCTTGTTGTCGTTCTGTTTTTAGGTTAAATTATTTATTTTTGGTGAGGTAGTTCATAACTGTTTTATAAAATTGTCACTTACGTGAAAATAAACAGTGTCAACTGTTTGTGGTGTTTGATGTCCGAGTTTGACGGCTGCTTATACAGATTTCTTTCAAGAAATCGGTTGGTGAAGGAGGTGTAGGCAATAGACATCTTGAACTTTTAAGTATAGGCGTGTTTATTTCCTGCTATGTGGTCTTCTAGCTCGCGAGATATTTTATTGTAATTGCTGAGCTCTACAACCATAATCAGACTGGCAAGAATAGGAGTTTGGGGAAGTTAATAATTAAAACAAAACGTTTTTTCATTTCGATACTCATTTAATTTTAATAATGTGCTTCCACGAATTCACGAACAAAATTGATGTTATGTGTTATATTTTAACCCTGAGTTGCTCATGCGTAAAATAGAAGTCTCATCAAGCTACTTGTTTGTGAAAACTTCTGTGTGTGTGTGTGTGACCATAATAAATCATTTATTTATGTTTAAGGCAGGTGTCCAAATAAATTCTAAGGTATAAGGATATTTGTTACTTAGTAAGTAAAAAAAAATCAATTTATAATTACATGCACCATAGCAAGTGATATATCATCTCAATATACATATTATAGAACAAGCTACTCGAGAAAAACGACAGTGTTTACTAAAAATGTCTTTAGCTGCCAATGTTTCAGAACTCGGTTAATATCATACCGGGTCCTGCAATTATACCGTTGGTGGAAAATATTTCGAAAAGTATGAGAACTTCGTGAAATCGGTTTACATAAAAGTATAAGGTGTAAAAGTAGTGCACCTGACTAAAATATTATTTATTACACAAGGTGGTTCAAAAAAGTGTGGCGAACCAAACTCACTATGTTTAGTTAGCTTAAGGTTTTGTGTAAACTATTAATATTTTTATATATGACGTATCGGTCTAATGTTAGCTGTTTTTAAGATCTCAGTGATTTTATACACAATTAATGCTCAATTTCAGACAGCTGCTGTAGGTAACGGCATACAACTGAATGAAAGAAACTATTGCCACATTTTTTTTAATTGTCTTTCAAGTGTATAATAATTAATGATATAAAAGATGGTCAAAATTTCAGAAATTATTCATGATAATCTAAACATTTGAACCATTCGAGTAGAAAAAATAGGCTTAGAAAGTGGTACCTCAAGAATTAACAAACATGAAAAAGCGAGAAATCCAGGAGTAAATTAAACCTGACCTTAGGGGTATGAAATAAGATATCAGAAAAAGCTCATTAAAAAAGCTATGCAAAAATACAACAATATAAGAAAGAAAATTATCAAATTTGAAAAATTTGTGTTGTCTGTATAAGTGTATAGCTTTAATGAAAAAACATCAAAAGAAAAAATATCTGAACATGTAACACAATTGGGTACAGCATTTTTGTGTTTCCGATTATGTTTTTTTTAATCTGAATTCATTAGATACGAGAAGTTGTTTAATCCTTCTGCATTTCACCAATTATTGGGTTTTTATTTTCAAAACCTGGTTTAATACTATTTAATTCTTAGATTGCAAGTGTTTAAATTAGCATTTTAACAGCGTTTTGTAGTTATCCCTTTAGATAGTGCATATGAAGGGCTTAAACTGTTTTTCGTTCAAACTCGAAGAACGGTTGATTTTAGAAGTATGAAGTGTATATACGAAGAAAGCTCATTAAAAGGGTTTTTTTCAAAAATACAAAATCTTACAGGGCTTTTTTCTTTAAAAAACCAAATTTCTAAAGTAAGTCCCGGAGCTGCTGTTTTAAACTCGAAAGATAATTCAGAAAAATATAATTTTTAGTAACGTTTTCTTTCATTCAATGGTTTTTTGTTACAGGCTTACAAAAGCCGCCTGAAATTCAGAATTCTTTGCATAAAATCGTTAATATTTCCATAACATTTAACATTTGGTTCGTCATACTTATTTAAGCCACCCCGTGTAGTCAAATCTGTTTTTCAATGTGCACCACTTTCGTGTCAACAAGTTTTATGTAACTCTCATAATAATAATAATAATAATAATAGTAATAATATATCTACCATCCCCGTATGATTTCCGGACCCTGTATAAAATATACTGACCAGTAATTTTTACTTTCAAAATATGTTTATTTGTTGTTAGTTGACCAAATGCAAATCTGATTTTTGTAAACACAAGTTTTTTGTGGGTTTAAGTTTTAGGTTTTTAATAATAATTTCAGAAATAATAGTATACATCAGGCATCCTGAAAGAGTATGCGTGCCTCGGAGACTTAGAAGAAGTGCTAGGAAGTTCACGCATTCTCTCCCGCTTCAACAAAACTTCCACTTGCAAACGACTACCACTAGTAATGTAATATACTATTTTAAAGCAGTAGTGTATCTGTTTAATAATTTACTTTCCCGGAAAAGGCAATCAAAAATACCAAACACGAATACGTATGGGAAATACCCACTTGTTAAATGCAAAATAAATATTTTCAAACTTAAATTGTATTCAGTTACTTATACAACCGGTCAAGCTGCTTTGATTCTCAGTTTGTTTAGTGTCAAGAACGTGATGTGAGTGCATGATCTAAAATACAATTAAGCCTAACGTTCAATCAGTTTACATACACTGCTACTGGTCGATAATTAATTGAATATAATGACGATTCGCCCGCTATCCAGCACCCTGCAGAAGTTGGCAGAAGAAGAACTAAACGAAGTTCCCAGTCGAGTTCCCGAAGACATAGCTCATATTCGAAAATGGTTAGCACAACAACCACATCTGCACAAAGTCAAACCTGGTAAAATAGCCATCTCGATAAATAAACAAAACTCTATAAAATTTTACCTTTTTTAGATGATCAAATGATTTTGAATTTTCTGCGAGGTTGCAAATTCAGCTTACAAAAGACTAAAAAAAAGCTGGATATGTTCTACACAATGAAATCGCTCTTACCAGAATTTTATTCGAATAGAGATCCATTCCTACCTCAAATTCAACGCATTTTAGAACTTGGGTAGGTAAAATAAAATTTCGGGTTTTTCTATAATATTCGAGTATACTAAATTTCAGCATTTGGCTACCTCTATCAAAAATAGGCTGCGATGGGTCAAATTTTATGTTGGCCCGCGTACAAGGCGTAGACCCGAACAAATTACGTTTGAAGAATCGTTGAAAGTTGCTTCCATGGTTGCTGACATCTTGTTTCACGAGGACGACAATTTTATTATTTCCCATCAACAATCTATAATGGATCTTGCAGGAACGTCCGTCAAACACATACTTGGAATAAATTTAAACGCTATTAAGAAGGCCGGCATATGTCTTGAACAAGCGTATCCTATGAGACCTAAGAGATTCCATCACATAAATGGATCTATAATTACGGAATCTTTCATGAATATTGTTAAACCTCTTATGCCTGAAAAACTACGCAATAGGGTGCGAATGTTTTAAAAATAAAACTGTACTTAGCGATTGTGAAAAAATGTATACATTTTGGATAAAAAAAATCTACTCGTTAATCTATGTTGTAGAAAGGGTAGATGTTACTGTTTTTACAAACTGTTTATAGTCACTATTGTCATGTTTTTAACTCTTTTAAAACATCAGTTTTTAAATTGTTATATATTCCAGATCGTTGTGTATACCGAAAAAAATGCAACTGACATCTATAAGGCTATTCCTTCTTCAATTCTTCCAAAAGACTATGGCGGAAATGGAAGGTCGCTTGATGAACTAACAGGTTAATGTTATTTATGAATCTGAAATAAGACAGTTAAAAGAAGGTGTACATTTTTAAGATCACAGTGCACAACAATCATTCAGTCAATATTTTTGCTGTCAACAGCTTGTCGCTTTCAATGGCTATCTCAATAATAAACTAGTTATATGTTTATCTAGAAATCGAAATGTTTGCAAATCTAAGTATGCCTTGAGTATTAACATGTTTACTAAAGTACAGAATATTGAGTAAAAAAGAGGTCAAAATTTGAGTTCAACGAATTTTATTAAATTAAGCCATCTTCTTTCAAAAAATATTTTTTTGTAGATTCTGCTTAAAAATGTTGAATACTTAGCCAAGTGATATATTACAAAACGACTTGAAATTTGCGTTCTAGATTGATATTTTGCATTAATTGAGATGCATATTTCTTGCCAAAATTTAAACCCCTTATTGGCATCTTATTAGTGTCGTGAGAACAATTATTTCTTTAAATTACTTTAGCATAATCTTTGCTAATATTTTGTTACCAAATGCTACTAACATCGCTAAAAATGCACAACCAAAATCAGAATCAATCGCAACAGAATGCAACCCATAAAGATAATTTACTTTTCGTATTTATTTTCTTATAGTTAGGATTTTAGAAACACATTTATTTCCAATAAAGACTTAAGGATTATAACTAACTCACTTTTTAAGTTGAAGCGCTTGTTTTATGTGACAAATATTCACATATTAAATCAATCCAGAGTAGATATTCTACACATACTGAACATTGTTAATTACACATGCATAATGCTATAAATTAATCAAATTTACTTGTCCACAGTTTACTGGAAAACTGAAGTGGAAAAACGCCGGGATTGGTTTCTGGAAGATGAGAAATTTTGTTCTGACGAAACAAAGCGCACTGGATCACCAACCACTTCAGAAGATATGTTTGGTATTGAAGGATCGTTTAGAAAATTAGCTGTAGACTAACCATGCCCTGGCGGGGAATCGAACTCATCATTTTCGGCTGGAAGACCAAGTCGTTCCTATAGCCCCATGCTCACGTTATTACTTTTATTACTCCTTACTATTAAATCAAAGATTGACAGTTGAAATATATAGTGATAATTAAAGGAAATAATTTAAGATATGACATGTATTCAGTACTATATTTTCTTGGAAAATAAGTTATTTAGCGAAATAATAATCATTGTTAAATTAAGTTACCATGATTAACACGAGCCTAGGCAGAGTTTAAGCTAATACTAGTATAAAATTATATGTATAACTGTTTTAAGTTACAGGATGAATAGTAATTTACTAAATGTTGGTAAATATTATTTGGCGACCTAATTCGCTAAAAATTCGAATTTTAATTTTACTAAATAGAGATGCCTATCAGAGCGATTATGATAAAGCCGTGGAAGCTAATATCCTTTACAAAATCGATTTGGCATACTACAGAGTTCGAGATTGAAACGTTGATTAGAAAATTAATTCCATATACAGGGTGATGTATAGCTATGGTCTTTAAATTAAATGCGTGTATACTGACCTCAGTAGAAGTACACTGCACTAAAAATTAATAGCTCACAAAAAAATTACATCACGGACTGGTGCAAGCTTTTGATAACCACTGGTTTTAGTACATTCACCTAATGCACAAAATGTAATTGAAATATAAAAATATAAAAAATAATTGTTTTGTGCTCTGCGTTTTATTCAAATTTGACCTAATCGCAACCACCTGGGTGAACTTATGTCCATAGAAATTAGTCTTAGTGATTATCAATCAGGGTAAGCAATTAAACGTTTTAATTTTTGGTGGGATTATTATTAATTTTTGACCTATATTTTACTGTGCAACGTTGATCTGTTTGATTTCCTCTGACCTTAAATTTAACGACCATAGTTATAAATCACTTGGTATATAAACCATATACAATTTTTCTGCAGTTTTTGAACGAGTTGGTAATTTTGATTTTTTAACTGCAATACTAGAGATTGCGTGATGTATCATTAAATACTTGCATTTATCGTCATTTTGATAAAATACAAAATTGCATGAAAGTTTAGAACAAAAATACCAAAAATAAGGTTGCCGCATCCTTTACCTGCTAATGTAGGATCTAGAAATCTTTGGATTGAGAGAGAGAATAGTAACATTAGGTTTTGAAAACTATTACTTGATTAATGATATGTAATCCAAATGCGGCGATTTACTTTTTAACAATAATTAATTACGTGATAAACTTTCCCAAGAGATGGTTACACCATTTCCACTCTAAGATTCTTCTTCCTTTAATCGGTATAGGAAAACAACTATTTTTAAATAATTACAAACTGCCATAACATATACTAATTATGAAATCGGCAAAGCACTTGTCACCAAACAATTAATTTAAAAAACATTTAACGGGCAATATTTAACCCTACGTTTCCCAAAAAGTGGTCATATTGACCCCAAGCTTACATTTTTAGTGATAACATTGTGTTGCTTGAATTAAATCTCATTAGCGTCCGTCTATTTGTGTCTTTCGAGATATAATGAAATATAACATAGATAAATTGTATATAAAAGTGTATAAATTATTACAAGCAATTTTTGGACATATGCGTTACACCAATTTTGTAAACAAAATAGGCACTAAATTATGCGAGTGGAGTTTTAACAAATGTATTGACATTGCAGTTCTAGCTACTGAATGTAAGTTGTTTTTTCAATAAAATTAAATATTATCTGTAAATTTTATTTTCTGTATTTTTAAGGTAAATATTGTAATTATAGTAAAATATGACCTAAAAATGTATTAATTAGAAATTTATGATAACCAGCTCAGTACATATCGATTGTTCTTTTATGTAAATTAAATCATTCAAACACATAGGTCTTAAAAATGAAGGGAATTGTATGTATAATATTAATAAAGTATGAAAAATTAAGTAATGTCATTTATCATAATTGTATATAAAATAATTGAGTTGGTTACCTTGGACATATATTTAAAAAACTGTTTTTTCAGAAGGGCATCAAAACGCGTATACCTCCCAAATTGGGCAAAAATAAACACAATTGTATCAGTAAAAATGTTAATTTATCGTTTTATTGGGTAAATACATATGTGACAGAAGGGCCGCAACTAAATAAAATTCATAAACGATAAATAAATTTAGAAAATATAATTTTGGTGATATACAAAAAAGCGTCCGATACACAGTGGTCACCCAAATGCAGTGGTGCATCTATGAGGCGATTCAAAAGGTTAGGATAACACACAAAAGAATCTGGGATCCAGTTTTTACGCTTGGAACTGCGAGTTTGCTGACGTAAAGGAGATACATAGACTACGGGGTTATCAGTCTGTGTTGAGCCTAAAAGAAGTCCCATTTCAAGACCACAACCATCGAACCCCATTTCAGCTGCGCAGGGGCCACCTGCAGCTCACTCTGAAGATTTATGTGAACGAGAAAGTGGTGTTGGAAAAGCAATGCAAGTTGGTATTTAAAGAAGCTAAGCAAATATATCATTTAACTGGGAATTATTGCTAAAATACAATAAATAGCTTCGTCGAAGTAAAGTTATAAAAATCCATTTAATTAGATTAGATAAAGTGGAGATCTGCATTACCGGCATTATTCGATTGTTAGTGATTTTTCACAAGTCATGGCCTACTTTAGGAACATATTTTTAATTTTTTTTTAAATAATAAGTTTTTCAATTTTAGTTTAAGCATGTTATCATAAAGCACTTTTAGCGCTGATTTCAGATATCTAAAAATATATGGGGTGTTCTATTTAAAAACCCAAAGTCGTGTATCACTACGTAAAAATAGGAAGCCATGGTTAAATCGGTTTACAATTTGTAGTTTGTTTACGAGCATTGAAAATAATAGAAAGTTTTTTTCGATATCTCTATCATTAATGAAGTTAGCGGTCTACAAACACTCTTGCAATACCAAGCTAAAATATGCTTGGGAATCCCATTTTTACCACACAAAGAGGCAGCAACACGATTAGGGCCACATATTAGTTATAGCAAATACAAATTAAGACATTTGGACAAACTGTTGTGTGATGCATAGTACGGTACTCAGTGCATCGAAATGTGCCGATAGAAAACTAAATATACGGTGTAATTACAGTTCAATAAGTGTGCAAAACCGAGTCACAAAACCAGAATTCATACACTCGGAGCACTAGAAAGTGGCCACAACTGTGGAAGTCGAGGTCATTATGCAAGAAGCAAGCTGTGTATTAATAATTGGGAATCTTCAAACACAGAAAATTAAATACTCCACACATGAGAGCTACGAGTTCATATACCAGGAAAATTCGAGCCGTGACGAGTCAAATCAAGTAGTGAACATACCTTGTTTATGAACATTTTTGAGGCCTTAATGCACTGGCAGGGGGGTTGGACTCCTTGATTTCAAGCAAAGGGTGCAGGTCGAAGTATAACATTTGATGATGGTACAGAACTTCGTGGAAAAAATACCCACTTCGAGATAACACCCATGAAGATGCAGCAAGAGTGTGGGTTCACTTTTGCGGCGGTACTATGTTTTAGTGTAGAGGGATAACCATAGCCGTGCTAAAACGGTTGGCAGGTCACGAGTGCGCAAGTTGTGAAATTCGGGACATTTGTTCTTCAAAATGCGCTGAAAACGGTGGTGCAATTAGTGTTACGTTTAGATTTAAGGATTTTGTGTAATTAATTAATGCAATTTTTTAAATTATAGACAAGCAATTGTTAATAAAATTGTGCGTGTCGTTTAACAATTGTTAAAAAACATGTAAATTTCGACCAATACAAGGCTGGTATTATTTTGTTTTCTTAGAGTATAAATAGAACCCGCACTAAATTTTTCAGGAGACTTCACCAAATTATTCGACACAAACCCACGTCGCGTCGGTGGTATTCCTGTTTTAGGTTTAATTATTTGTTTCTGGTGACGTAATTCATAATTGATTTTTTAAATTGTCGCTTATGTGAAAATAAATTATTTCAATTATTTATGGTGTTTGATATTCAAGTTTGACGGCTGGTGTTTTGACTTGCAGCAACATACAGCTTTGTTCAAAGAAATTGGTCCGTGACCGAGCTGCAGGCAGAGGACGTCTTGAACTTGTAAGCATAGGCGTGCGGGTCCACTCTTCAGCGGATCATCAACCAATGGCGGAGGGTGAAAAACGTTAGCGTGTTTATTCAATGCTATGTACTCTTATGGTTCGCGAGATATTTCATTGTAATTTTTTAGCGCTACAATCATAACCAAACTGGCAAGAATGGGAGTATAGAAAGGTTAATAATTAAAACAAAGCTTTCTGGTTTCGATACTCATTTAATTTTAACCCGTTAACGCCCAGCGTAGTATTTAGAGGACAATGTGTGTAGGATTTTTTACGGTCACTTCGGGGTAATTGATTGGTTCCGGGTATGTACCGGCTACAAATAGATGCAAAAGAGTTTATCGAGCCCTACTTAGTTTTCAAGAATCATCGATGTGACTATATTGCATATTTTTTTAATCGTCACACCATAAGTCGGTTTTAGTGATTTCGTGTAATCCACACCACATAACTAAATGTTTTTTGTTTTTTTAGTATAATGTAAGATGAAGTTTCTTATGACAAATATAAATTTAGTTTATTTTGTAATAAGTTTTTGTGTTTGAATCTGTAAATCTTGCTGTCCTATAAATATGACGCTGGGCGTTACAGGGAATATTTCCACTATTTTGGCCATCATTTTATATGCGAATTTTGTTTTCAGATTTAATTGTAAAGTGGTAATAATAAGTAAAAATGTATTCCCCGCAACACTAAATATGTGACATATTGGCAAACAACTTGGATACAATTGAACCATTAGCGTCTGCTCCTCGATGGGTAAAAAAAAGACCATCGCACCGTTCCTCAGCCAAGGCTGATCTATAATTATAACTTATATATGAGGGTGATGATCAACATAATTGACTTTTAGAAAAAATGTATTTCGGTGGGACGAAAAAAGTGGTATTGGACTCGTATTATAGATATTCCTCTTCTTCTTCTTCCTCAGCCGTTTTCTGTCCACTCTTGGACATAGGCCTCTTTCATATGTTTCCATGCTTCTCTGACCTGTGCTACTTGAAACCATCTCTTTCCTGCTAGTTTTTTATGTCATCTAGCCATCGTTTCTGTGGTCTGCCTACACTGCGCTTTGTTTGTCTTGGTCGCCAGTGTGTTATTTTTGATGTCCATCTGTCTTGATCTTGCCTGGCTACATGTCCTACCCATTGCCATTTAAGTTCTGCCGTACGTATTATTATATCAACGACTTTGGTTCTTCGTCGGATTTCTTCGTTTCTGATTTTGTCACTTAAACTGATACCAAGCATAGCGCGTTCCATCGCTCTCTGCAGTACTCTTAGATAGTCGGTACTCTTTTTTGTCATTGACATAGTTTCCAAGCCATAGGTCGCTACTGGTAATATACACGGGTCAAAGAATTTGCGTTTGAGATTTATTGGTATATCCCTATTTCTGAGTACATGGTTTAATTTGCCAAAAGCTGCCCATGCTAGTCGTATTCTACGCTTTATCTCACCTGTCTGATTTGCTTTACCTATTTTGATGATATGCCCTAAATATATATATTCTTCTACGTTTTCCAAGATCAAGTTACCTATATTTATATTTTCTTCAGCATTACTCATTACTTTGGTCTTGGAGAAGTTCAGTTTTAAACCCACTTTTTTTACGCTGCATTTAGTTGTTCTAGCATGTCTGTCAGTTCTTGAATATTACTACTTATTAGAACAATATCATCGGCAAAACGCAAGTGGCTCAAATAGGACCCATCGATGTTGATGCCTTTGGTCTCCCATGGCAATAACTTGAAGATGTTCTCTAGCGCCAAGGTAAATGGCTTTGAAGATATAGGATCTCCTTGACTCACACCTCTATTGATCTTAATTTTATCGGTCACTAGGTTTTCGTTTATTTTAACGTGAGAAGTGGCATTTTCATACACATATTTTACAAGACTAGAGTATCGAGAATCAATTCTAGCTTGGTCCATTGCTTGCAAGAAAGAAGCCCATGTTTCAATAGAATCGAATGCTTTATGAAAATCTATGAATACTAAGTGAAGGGGTATGTTATATTCGGTTGTTTTTTTTTTATTAATGTTCTTATCGCTTGTAAGCGTTCAATGGTACTGAACCCTTTCCGAAACCCCGCTTGTTCCACCGGTTGGTAAGCATGGAATTTGTTTGTTAGTCTGTTGGTAACGATCTTGGTTAGGAGCTTATATAGATGTGACAAGAGGCTGATTGGACAATAGTTTTCTATATTGGCATTATCACCTTTTTTGAAAAGCAGGATGACTTCTGCATTTTGCCATGAATCTGGGATTCTTCCTTTTCTAAGACATTTATTAAGAAGTGTTCGTAATGCATCTTCTATAATAGCTCCTCCCATTTTTAGAATTTCACAAGTGATTTGGTCTTCCCCTGGACATTTATTGTTCTTCATTTGCTTAAGTGTTGTACGTATTTCTTGGTTTATAATTTCGGGAATATCTTCCGATCCAACGTTACAGATAAGAGTGTAAGATATTCTTGGATCAGGTTCAATGGAAGTGTAAAGATGAGTATAAAAATCTTTAATACGTGCAGCAATGTCTTTATTGTTACTAATTAAGTTACCTTGTTGATCTTTTATTTTTGTATATTTATGTCTACCTGGGGATAGTTTTGACTTTAAGATTTTCATATTTGCATTGTTTTCTATGGTCGTCTTAATTATTTTGGTGTTATATGATCGAATATCCTTTCTCACTTCTTTGTTAATTCTTTTGTTAAGTTCTTGATATTGTGCTGCATCTCTGGAAGTTTTTCTGCTTTGATCTATTATAGATATGGCGGTCGTAAATACATTTCTTTCATACCAAAATACTCATGGCAAAAAATCAATTTTTATAAAGAATTTTAGAAGAGCTCTTGCAGTGAAACACCTAAAAATTAAACACAGTAAACGAATCCTAAAAGATTCACCGCTTAGTTCTCTGTCCGTCAATATACAGACATACGGTTTCTGATGATGTTTGGTACGATGAAAAAAATAATTTTCTGGAAAATGTTGAAAACAACGATATTGGCAACATCCAAATTGCTCTAGTAAACCTAAGACATTTTGCAGCAAGTGAACCGTTATAATGTGCACAGTGTTTTTTCCAAAATATCTTCGACAAACATGAAAAAATTACTTTTTCAGTTTCTTTAATTTTTTAAATGTTTTATTTTTACTTGACAAATATGCACATATCCTCCCAGCGTCCTATTTATAGGACAGCACTTTGTGAAAAAACCAGAGTGCCATTTTAATTTTGATCATTGCTATTGCCTTCAGGGGGTTCCAAAGAACAACATATTCAGTTTTTACAAAATGTTTCCAACAAAAATTAATTTGGGCGTTAACGGGTTAATAATGTGTTTCTATGAATCCACGAAACAAAATTGATGTTATGAGTTGCTCATGCGTAAAATAAGAGTCTCATAAAATTATTTGCTTGTGAAAACTTTGCTGTGTATGTGTGCCCATAATAAATCATTTATTCATGCTTAAGGCAAGTAACAAAATAAATTCTGAGATATCTGTTATTTAGCAAGTCCAATAATTGATTTTAAATTTTTAATTACGTGCACCATAGCAAGCGATATATAAAGGCAATATACATATTATAGAATAAGTTATTCCAGAAAAGCGACAACTATTTACCAAAAACGGTTTTTACTTTAGCTGCCAATGTTTCAGAAATTGATTAATATCATCCCGGGTCCAGTAATTATACGGCGGTGAACAATATTTCTAAAAGTAATAGAGCTACGTGAAATTGGTTTACATAAAAGTAAATGATGTAAAAGTGGTGCAGCTGATTAAAAAATTACTGATTATATACAAGGTGGTTCAAAAAAGTGTGGAGAACCAAACTTACGATGTTCAGTTAGCTTAAAGGCTTTGTGTCGAAATGCTAATAATTTTTCTATAAGATGTGTCAGTCCAATGTTGCCTGTTTTTGAGATATTAGTGATTTTATACAAAATGCTCAATTTCCGGCGGCTGCTGTAAGTAACGTAAAACAACCGAATGAAAGAAACTGCTACCACAAAATGATGTCTTTTGTGAATTGCCTTTCGAATGCATACTAGTGCATCTGGGTATTAATGCTATAAAAGATGGTAAACATTTCAAAATTTCAAAATGATGAATCAAGAATTAATAAACATGAAAAAAACAGTAATCCAAGAGCAAATTAAATCTGAACTTAGTGGTATGAAATAAGATATCAGAAAAGGCTAAGAAAACGAAATGATTAAATTTGGGCAATGTATAATAGCTTTACTGTAAAAACATCAAAAGGAAAATATCTGAACATTTAACATAATTGTGTAAAGAATGTTTGTGTATCCGATTTTATTCTTTTTAATCTGAATTAATTTATTAGAATTAATTTAATCCTTCTGCATTTCACGAATTATTGGGTTTTTATTTTCGAAACTTGGTTTTATACTATTATATTCGTAGATTTCAAGTGTTTAAATTAGCATTTTAACACCGTTTTATTGTTTTCCCTTAATATAGAGCATATTAAAGAACTTAAACTGTTTTTTCTTCAAATTCGAATGCCTAAAAACAGTTGAATTTAGAGATATGTAGTATGATGTACGAAGAAAGCTCATTAAAACGATTTCTTCCAAAACTTTTTTTCTTTAAAAAGCCAAATTTGTAAATTTTAATCACCACGTATAACAATAATTCCCAAAGCTGCTGTTTCAAACTGCAAAGATAATTCAGAAAAAATATTATTTTTGGTAACGTTTTGTTTCATTCAATTGTTTTTTCTTACTTACAGGCTCGCAGGAGCCGCCTGAAATTCTGTATTTTTGCATAAAGTCGTTATAATTTCCAAAACATTTAAGGTTGGGTTCGTCATACTTTTTTGAGCCTCCCCGTGCAATAAAAGATGTTCAATTAATGTGGACCACTTTAGTGTCTACAACTTCTATGTAACTCTCATAATAATAATAATAATAATATATCTACAATTTCCGTATGTTTTCCGAACCATGTATAAAATACATAAAATATACTGTTTCCGAAACCGGCATAAAAGTATCTTCTTTCATGGCTCATTTGCGGCAGGAAAATTAATAGTTCTTTTAATGGCCAGTCTTTTTTACTTTCAAAATATACACCGTTCAATTGTTATTTTCCCGATAGAAGGCCCTGTTAGTGTGATAAATTTCGCCCTGTTAATATGTTGTCAGTCATTAACAAAAGTTATGTTATGCCCATTTTATACAAAATGATAATTTTATGTTAATGTACAAAACGTGGTTGCCAGATTTGGTTTTGGATTTTCCGCCACTTTTATTCTTGGTTGAGATAAATTTCATGAAAGACAACTTGCTGATGCTGAATACGTTTCATACTTTATTGAGTAGACACAATGGTATAATGAAAGTGGTTTTTTTAAATGTAATTAAAAATTGTATAAAAATATATTTATATATTACAATTTATATATTTTTTTCAGTATGCAGTTATAGAGGGTGTCCGAAAAGTATGAAATATTCTATATATCTCGGTAAATATTTATTTTATCAAAAAATATCTGAAAAGTTGCCTAGTATTTAGTTCTTCATTACAGGAAGATATTTAGTTGGTGGTTTCTTAAAAAAACAGGAGCAGCAAATATCACTATAATCTTTTTAAATTACAAGATACCCCTATACTGTACTCATTTGATAGAGATGTTTTTTCTCTTTTTAATGATATAAAACTTTAATACCTTTACTGAACTAGTTTTTGAGAAAAAAGCGAAAAGTGATGGTAGATTAATGTTAAGTTTATTACGCAATCTACATTGTTAACATAATAACTGAACTAATCTGAAATAACTCTAACAAGTTTATTTTAAGTTAATATTAATCTGGACACAACAAAAAAAAAGGAACCAAAATAAATGTTAAAATTGAGCACCGGTCACAGCCTGACAGTGATAAATTCTACGTTGAAATTCATCAATCGCATTTGAAACAGCTTCAGGTGTGATGACCCTCATCTCTGTACGAATGCGATTTTTTAAGCTCTTAATGTCTCCCGGGCTAGTTACATAAACCTTACTTTTAAGGTCGCCCCAAAGGAAGAAATCCAGAGGACTTAAATCTGGTGACCGAGCTGCCCATTCTACTGGACCTCTTCTGCCTATCCAACGATTTGGAAAGGTATCATTAAGGTACTCGAGGACATCAATCCCAAAATGTGGTAGGGCCTCGTCTTGCTGGAACCATATTCCGTCATGAGGTATATCCGGATCGTCTTCATTGGGTATAAAACAGCTAATGCAGGAACTATCTCAAATCGTAGAAAATTTAGATAAACCTCAGCCGTTAAATTACCCTCAAAAAAATGAGGTCCGAAAATCTGGTTTTCCATTATTCCTGCCCACACATTAACTTTCTGCTGGTACTGGGTGTGTTCTTCTAGATACCAGTTAGGATTTGTTGAAGACTAGTATCGTGCGTTTTGCTTATTAACTGTGCCGTTTAAGCAAAACGTTGCCTCGTCAGTAAACACAATATTTTTGTGAAAATTTGCATTGCCTCCAAGTTGGTGGGTTATTTCTTCACAAAATTCCAATCTGCGATCGAAGTTGGCTGCAAATACGCTGTGTACAGTGGATTTGCTTGTATTACAATCTCACGCAATGTGTCTAACGGAAACATGTGGATTTTCCACGGCGGCCAACATCACATTTTCACTTTCTTCATTATTTAAAGCTGTAGCTCTGCCCGTTTTTGCTAAATCTTTAACAGAGCCCGTATCTTAAAATGTGTGTCAAATTTTACTTACAGCTGATTGCGTAATATGAAATTCGGGGTACAAATTGTTAAACAAATTGTAAACTTCTGTCTGCGTTCTCCTTCTTTCTCCATATCCCAGCATCATTAAAATTTCAGTACGTTGCCTTTCGGATAAATGAGCCATTTCTGTTTATTTCAAAAGCGTATTTCACTGACAAATGGATGTTAACCAATGTAAATAAGTAACTTTTTACTTCAAGTGCACGTACTACCTTGACAGTTCTAAGGCGGAATCAATTGTTTCGACAATTAAAAGCAATCATAGATGTCTAGATTATTGACTATTAAAATAAACTTAACATCGATCTACCATTACTTTTTCGCTTTTTTCTCAAAAATTAGTTCAGTAAAAGTATTAACGTTTTATATCATTGAAAAGAGAAAAAACATCTCTATCAAACGAGTACAATATAAGGGTACCCTGCCATTTAAAAAATTTGTAGTGATATTCGCTGTTCATTTGTTTTTTAAGAAACCACTAACTAGATATCTTCCTGTAATGAAGGACTAAATACTAAGCAACTTTTATTTCAGACATTTTTTGATAAAATAAATATTTACCGAGATATATAGAATATTCCATACTTTTCTGACACCCTGTATAATAACTTCATAGTAATATTAGGTTGCTGAAGGTGCTGTAAATCTTTATAAACCAACGCTTCCACATTTAAATAAATGCAAATGTAAGAAATACGAGACTGCGAAGGAGATTCCTTGTTGGGATGGATGCCGGTATGCTGGTCTAAACTTCGAGCGGCTGTAGATTTTCATACGAAAAACGTCTTTCTCGTGGTTTACCCTGGGGCGGATCAGCTTTGGTAATTGCGTCGTGTGGATTCTCAGAAGATAGCCACTCATTTTCTATGTCATAAACAAGAATTTTGATGCAAAAAAACCTTATACCACTTCGATTGTTTCATTGGTAGTTTCTGAATCATTATCAACTAGCTGAAACCCGCGGCATATGCCGCATTTAAAATATACGACGAATCTAATAACTTTTGTTGCACTAAAGAAAGTTTTAAAAGCACGTTACAGATTGGAAATATTTGGATAGCCTCCAGGCCACTTTCTTCCTACATATTGGATACACCGATACTGCTGAATTGAATAGTGTCTTCTTTTTACTTCCTTTTACGATAAAGGAAGTATTGGATTCACCCCAAAAATTCGAAATTGACTTTTCAACAGATCTTCACGTTTTAGGGTCCCATGATCCCAAAAAAACGAATATTTTTTCATTGGTCTGTGTGTCTGTCTGTCTGTGTGTCTGTCTGTCTGTGAACAGAATATCTCAAAAACGAAAAGAGGTATGGCGTTGAAACTTCATATATAAGTTTTGTGTACTATGTAGAGAGACAGCAAGCTTTTGAAGAAAATCGCATAACCGGAAGTAGGTGTTTACTCTTGTGATTTTTCAGTTTTTTTCGATTTTTTCAAAAACGGCTCTAACGATTTTTTTCAAACTTTACATTTTTATTACATTTTTAATGTGCATTGACGTGAAATAGGTGATTTTCCAGTTGAAAACTTCTAAAGTGGGTTTCTTTTGTTTTTTTTTAAATTTTTTTTATTAACTCCTATTTTAAATGGAACACCCGGTATATTATTACATTTTTGAATTCTGCTTAAGATTTTAGAGAAAATTTGTCTCTTCAACTAACGCTCTATTTTGTACCGTTTTTGTAGAATTCGTAATTTTTGAAAATTTTTGACAAATGCTTAAAAATTAAAAATTAAATTTTTGACTAATTATATGATCACTGTAAAAGGAAGTTGTGTGAGTGTATCACACCAGATTTTTTCTGTTCAGTATTAAATGCCTAGAGAAATAATAAACCGTTGGTATAGAATGAAATGTCCCTAAGACAGAAAGAGAACTGAATGTCAGCGCCTCTAGTGGCCGGGAAGTTCATTTTGGCGGGAAATTGAAAATACATTTCTGGTAATATTTTACTATACTGTTTATTGAAATTCGATAATTGATAACCTAGCATGAGACAATCAGTGATAATCATAGAAATCCATAAATCATCGTATTGGTCCATGCTGGTTTATCAAGATCGTTTTCACATGGCAGCTTTGGTTTTCACTTCCTTGGGTACTGATATTAACAATTTGTGACCAAGGTATAATTACTCGACGCTATTCTTGGGCTAACAGTCAACAAAAGAAAAAAAACGACATAATATAATAGTTGATTTATTGTCCAACAAAAAAATCTCCATTTATAGGACACTTAATAACTACAAAAATAATTACATAATTTGGTGCACAAATAATAGGTATAAATATATAAATTTAGGCATAACAAGTTTGGCTCCAATGAGGAAGTCATGGCAGCTACGGAGGCGTTTTTGGAGGGACAACCGTCCCACTTCTATTTGGAGGGGTTAAGAAAACTGGAGAAGCGTTGTGCTAAATGTGTTAGCTTGAGGGGGGAGTACGTTGAATAAAATGTTTCATATTTCGCTAGCACGTTTCTTTCTATTTAAAGCCTGGAACTTTTCAGCACATCCTCGTACTAGATAAGCTGCCTTAAAGCAGCATATTTTATCGTAGGTAAACTAAGGTCAAGAGTTTCCCAACATTTTGAGGTAAACTGTATTTTGTCTCAAACTGTTGCAAATTTACCTGTTTGTAATATTGGTGTTTGAGGACGAGGTGTTATACTCTCTGCCTCAGTGTTCAATACTGCACCTGGTGTAATACAAGCAAACTCCATAGTTTCCCCAGGATGCTCTAATCGAAGTACTGCCGTAGGCCTTGCCCCTAGCTGGGGCTCAAGAATTTCACCCTGCGGGATGCTATGTGAATATTCTCGTTCGATCTGGGGCATAACTGCTAGGAAAAAATAGCATGCCACATTCAGCTACTTAAAAAAATAACCTTAACTCACCTGGCATACTGGTTGAAAAATCTGCAGTAAGATGTTGTGCCACTTCTATCAGGGATGAACTTTGTTGCTCTGCAACTACCCCAAAAAACTACCTACATGCGTTATGTATACACCTACCTAACTGGCAAAAATAGTTTTGGTAACGCTGTTCTTTTTACAACATTATTTGGGCCAAAATCTTCTTTGACAAAATGTGTGTCGCATACCCGAAAGTTAGCGTAAACATAGTTTTTATTGAGGGTAAAAAGCTTTCTGTTACCAATTGCATGCAACCACTTGGAGTATAATTCAGGGTTTTTTTCAGGATGTATAAATCGATGTCGACCGTGGTTCCTCTCAGGGATGCAGTTTGGCACTCAGCAGTTAATTTTAACCATTTTAAATTGGTTAAGAACCTGGAGAAATAATAAACCAAGTCTTATTTCTCTAGGGGTAAGAATAATGACTGACAGGAGAGCGATGTCCGGTAAATAATATAGATCACTGCAAGGCAAACTCTACAAGTGGCGCCATCTGATCGGCCGGGAAGTGCGGCTCTTTGAGCAACCATGACTGTCCTCACTTTTACCCATACTGTTTTCATTCTATACCAACGGTTTATTATTTCTCTAGGATTAAATGCTAATTATTGTTACAATGCTATAAATCCAGTTAGTGGAAATGTCACTGGGACAGTTTCTAAAAACTAAATTCCTGGAATTTGCTGATCTCTAAAAGCACTATATTTAGACAAACCTACAATTTTCTGAAAATAGGGACAATTAAGTACTTATCTGGTTTTGGAATATCCCAAATATAAAGGAAATATTATGTTTTATTGTTATGATGGATAATTTGTATACGTATTTAAGTGTCTAATTCCTATTCCAAAAACTCAGGTAATCAACCCCACTTGTAAAACAACCTGATATCAGCAACATTATTGCTTAAAGTTCTTGGTGTTCAGTCGCTTTTGTAATTTTGTCTTGGTATATTGTTTATATGGCTTGGTGTCTTGTTCTTATAAGTGGTGTGTGAATCAACATTAGGGCAACCACCCGTCCCGATTTACCCGGGACAGTCCCGTGTTTGATGACCAATGTTCCGGTCCCGAGTTGGTATCGCCCGGGACATAACATTTCCCGATAGAGGGTAAATTTATTTCCCTCCTTTATTTCATGTATTACGACTTCATTTCGTCAGCAAAAGCAATAGCTGACAAAATTTTTTAGCTCTTTGAAAAAGCACAATCTTCCAAGTAATAGAATATCAGCATTGTCTGCAGATAATGCAGCCGTAAATTTTGGAAAACAGAACTCCGTCTTTAAAATACTATCTCTCGAAAATGATAAACTCTTAGCTGCACATTGTCCAAGATTTTAAGATTTTTACTTCCTCTTACGAAAGGAAGTATTGGGTTCACCCCAAAAATTCTAAATTGAGTTTTCCACAGATTTAAAGTCCCCTGAACCCAAAATACATATTTTTGTTCATTGGTCTGTCATTCTGTCTGTGTATGTGTGTCTGTCTGTCTGTGAACAGAATATCTCAAAAACGAAAAGAGGTATGGCGTTGAAACTTCATAAATAAGTTTTGTGTACTATCTAGATGCGACAGCAAGCTTTTGAAGAAAATTTTTCAAAAACAACTCTTAAAACGATTTTTTTTTCAAACTTTACATGTTTATTACATTTTTAATTTATATTGATGAAAGATAGGTGATTTTCCAGTTGAATACCTCCAACGATTTTTTTTAAACTTTACATTTTTACTACATTTTTAATGTGTATTGATGTGAAATAGGTGATTTTCCAGTTGAATACTTCTAAAGTGGGTTTCATTTGTTTTTTTTTGCTATTTTTTTTATTAACTCCCATTTTAAATAAAACACCCGGTATATTATTACATTTTTGAATTCACCTTAAAATTCTAGAGAAAATTTGTCTCTTCAACTAACGCTCTATTTTGTACCGTTTTTGTAGTATTTGTAATTTTTGACAAATGGCTAAAAATTAAAAATGAAATTTTTGACTAATTATAAGAACACTGTAAAAGGAAGTTGTGTGAGTGTATCACACCAGATTTTTATGCTTGGAGTTGCGTCGCGTGGTACTGTTTTGTTTGTTGATTTAGCGTTTTTAAAGTTATTTTAACAGTTTTAAGTGTAGTTAATAGTGGTTAGTAGTGTTAGAAATATTATATAGTGACATTATTGTTTAAGAACTAAGGTGTTGTTATTGAAGAAAGAGATTATTAGTGGGTAGGTATTCTCCAGCATACATGGCCAACTTCTATTTTAAATAAACGCAACTTTTTGAAAGGGGAAGAAAATGGAGCTGAGCAATTATTATTTAACCCTCGAGGAAGCACACCGAGATAGATACATGTCGAAAATATCAACAATTGAAGTTGATCCTTACTTAATCGCATTAGAAGATTGCTCGACCGAGATTGAAAGTTTCCCGAAAGTTTTTTATCCGGATTTATTTAATTATTTAGTGTACGCCAAAAGTGCATATACATGTGAACAAATGAAAGCCTACAAAAGTCTCGAGGCATATAATCAAGCAGCTTGTGGCTGGGTAAAGATTTGCGTGAAAACCTTTGGGTGTTGCGTGCTTGTATTAGGAAACGTAAGAATTTAATATATTATAATGATAATTATGTACTTAACTATATTGTTTGTTGTAGGTGTTGCACTCTCAACGTCTAAGAGAGAAGTTGCTATTGCCGTGGATAATTGCGAAGAAGGACGGTGAAATTGTGTCTGCGCATTGCGACTGAGTTGCTGGGCTTGGTGAAAGCTGTACACATGTGGCAGCAGTGCTATTTTGTCTAGAGGAAGCTGTGAGGAAGTTGGAGCAAGTTAGTTGCACGGGTAAAACGGCATATTGGATGCCCCCAACAAATAAGCCTGCCGATCCAAGTCGTGGGGTGGACTTGGACTTTGCAACTGCAAAAAAGAAGAAAGTTGGGCACGATCAACCTCTGCGATGTAGAGACAAGGAGAGAACAGTTGTACCCTCTATGACTGAAGATGAGAAATTCGATTTACTTCGAAATTTGGCAAACACTTCTCAAGGTTCGGTACTGCATACCGTCACGAAGCCCTTTTCTGAGCGGATTTATGCTGAAATTGAATACAAGAAAAAATTTACGATTATGGTACATTATAAGGAGGAGCACGAGAACAAAACATTACGTGAACTGCAAGAAATAGGTAATTATAGTTAAATACATTTTTTGTCTGTAATTTAATTAAATTTAATGAGAATAACATTTACCTAATGTAACAATTTTCAGGTTTGTCCGCAGATCTGTCGGTACCCAACCTAGACTGCAGAAATATTGAAAAGGAAACACGACTGCAGTCCAAATCAAGAGCTTGGTTTTTGTATCGAGCTGGAAGAGTGACAGCTTCTAAATTTAAAAGCTGTTGCAGGACCTCCGTGGATAAGCCATCCATGTCAGTAATCAAGTCCATCTGCTATCCCTCTCAATATAAATTAAAGGTGAAGGCCCTAGAGTATGGATGCGAACATGAGGTGCAAGCCGTTGCTGATTTTACTAAAAAAATGCAGGAGACGCATGAAAATTTTGGAGCGGACAAGATGGGTTTGTTCATAAATTCCAATTACCCATATTTTGGTGCATCTCCAGATGCAGTTGTACAATGCGATTGTTGTGGTATGGGTCTTCTCGAGGTGAAATGCCTATATTGTGCAAGACATAGTGGTGTAATTGAATTGATGGAAGAGAAAAAGAATTTTTTTTTGAAGTTTAAGGATGGTGAAGTGACAGTTTCAGAAGACCATGCCTATTATTATCAGGTGCAAATGCAACTTGCTCTTACGAAAGTAGACTATTGCTATTTACTTGCGTGGAGTAAGGAAAACTGTACTTTCACCAAAATCCAATTCAACAGCGTATTTTGGGAACGTGAAAGCGAAAAAGCAAAAAATCTGTTTTTTAAAGTACTTTTTCCTGAGGTACTGGGAAAGTATTTTACAAAAGCGGAAACAAAAGCAGACGAAGCAGAAGTAGAAAAGCAGGACAATGACTGGGAAGATGCAAGATGTCCTGTAGAGTTATATGATGAAGTTGTTCTAACAACATCAGAGGACGAAACAAATGGTGCTGCAGAATTGCTACAAGCCGATCCAAATAAAGTTTTGTATTGTGTGTGTCGGCAAGAAGACGATGAGAAAACGCCAATGATAGGGTGCGACTCCGGGTTCTGCAAAATCGAATGGTACCATTTGAGTTGCCTAGGTTTAAAAACAACACCTGATAATAATCCGTGGATTTGCAAGTTTTGCAAATAAACATTTATAACTCTTTCTGTAGGTTTAACATACAGATTTTATGAAATGTAATGCTTTTTTGTGAGCTAAGTAATATGTAAGGTATTATAATAGCTATTATATTAGTATTTATTTGTTGGAATTAAATAAAAATAATTTGCTTTTAACAGTTTTTTATTTGAAATATTTAGTCAAGTGGAACAATTCCAGGACACAAAGTTAATAATACTGAACAAACCACTACTATTTTATCAATAAATGCAAAATCATCGTCCCCCTTTTTCAGGGCTACTAAAGGGAAAATTTCGTGCAATATTTTAAATTTTAATTTCAAAAGCCCTATCACTCTCTCGATGTGAATTCGTACGCTTGCTAATTTCCTTGTCGATTCTACCTCTAGAGCATTCAACTGTTTTCTTTTTTTTTAAAAGCAGGGCACTGTACTTCTGCACAATAGATTTTAACTGAATCTTCTATGGCAAAACCTCGATCAGCTACGACTAAGTCGCCCGGCATTAATTTGTCGAGAAAGCCACAGGTTTCAGCGGAGTAATGCCTATTAAAAATTTCATCGTGTGATGGTGCTTATGAGACCAAGTTTTTGCAGCTGCCTCTAGATTTGAGGGTTTCTCAATAAAAACCTCGAAACAATCAATTATCACTGTAGTGCGTAACTTTAAAACATTTTTAAATGAACTGGGCATGTTCATTTGTATATCCTCTCTGCTTGGCCATTGTATAAAACACTTTAGTCTGCAATAAAGAATTTCGACAACCCTTTCAAATGTTTGTGCCGCTGTTGTACGGTGGCACTGAAATCTATTGCCCAGATCAGTAAACGCTAAATTTAGCCTTAATTTCATTAAACCTAACACTAATTGTTGAAATTTTGTCAAACTGCCTTGTCCTGAAAGGTAAGGCTCTACTACTTTATAGACATTTTCTAAATATACATATTCAGGAAATCCTGTATAATATAATGTATTACTATCACTATTTTTGAAATAGTCCTGGTCGAACTTATATTTTTTTAATTCCTCCCTTAACGAATCAATTTCTTCATTTGCTTTACGAAGCCCAAATTGAAGCTGTTCGTGGGTGATCTCCGCTGGAACATCAACATCCATACTTTCTTCTACGTCTTCTGGTGGATTAATAGGTATTTGTTTAGTCTGTAATCAATTAAAACTGTAATACCTACTTTCAAATATAAAAAGTATAGCATTCAGATTCAGTACTAACATGCACAAAATCGAGCACTAAAATCAATCGATACATACCTTAGCATCACGATCTTTCAGTCTTTTAAATCTAACTGTTGATTTCACCTGGAGGGATGTTGTGTGGCCCATACATTTTGTGGGTACCCAATCGGGGTTGTCTTGGTCAAACAAAGAAGCCGGTTTTTCTGAAGAGGAAGCCATTTAAATTACAAATTCGAAATTTTTCGCTACTACTCACTATTTCTTACCAGAATGAAAATGGAGTGAACATACACGACCTTATTTAAGTTTTGATTCTGTCAAATCGTCTCTCTTGATTGCAGCAATCCATTTTTTTCTCCGTAACTGCAAGAGTTTGGAAACTTTTCTGCCACTGGTGAAAATTGAAGGAATTCTGTAAAAAATATCAAATCATAATAAAGAAAACAATACAGATCGTGAAATAAACTATTTAATTTATATACTTATTTACCTAAAGAAACGAATCAATGGTGCATCCCTGGCTGCATTACTACCACACTTTACCACCATACAGAACGAAGGCATTTTAAAAACTGAACAAATAAACACTTATGGCAATAAAAATATTTAAATAATCCTTTGGCAGCCAATTCTAATTAAAAAACTAAATATTTTTGCAAGTACAGCACTCCGAAACTACGGTTACCGTAATGTTTACATTACAATTTTAGGTTATTTTACCTCCAACCTCGAATTGTGGTCACGTGATGCACGACGCCTTTTCTTCCTAGAGTTGGTAAAGTCCACTTGCAAAAAGTTTATAACCATATTTTTGCACAAAGCTCCTAATTTAGGTTATTTGCAGATTTAATATTTATGTGTACATAGTACAAACATTCCTGTGTAATGTAAAAAATGTGTGTAGGCCCTAACAAGAGCATTAATTGTTCTCTCCTTCCATATTACTGGCTCTTAGAAAATATCAAGACCACGCCCACAATACCTAACTGCACATAGACCAGGAGTTGATATGTTTGACCTTGGGAAGTGTTCTGCTTTATTATAGAGTTATGATTACTTTTCAGAAATCTTAAGGAAGAAACAAATTGTAGACTTTTGGGGTTAGTTGGATGGTAGCTTCTTTTCAACCGTTAATACATATTTTGTCTCCACAGGTTGTAATATACTGCACCACTACAAGAGTTGATGCTTTCAAATCTTTTTTAATTAACTTTTTGATATCGTGCAATGAAAACTGTTAAACTGAACGTACCGAGAACTGATGGAGTGTATGGATAAAAGCAACTTATACACTTTTCAAGTGGGAAGCGAACGTATTGGCCCTTAGATAAAAATAAAATCGCTGATGTTGTAACGTTTCGCTCCGACTTTAAATGCGAATTGGTCATAATCGAATATTATGGGCATTTAAAATTTCGTATTTTTCAACTTTATAAAAGTACAGTCCGCTCGACACTGCAAGTTCGCCGTTATGCGCGAATGAAACGAGAAAAAGGTCCGCTGCCCATTTCCATTTCTGCTTTGATGCAAGAGAGGGAGATCAACCACGTATAAAACCAAAATTGTTCCGCAAACTCGAGGAGAATTAAACCGAGAATCATTCAGAGAAATTATCCCGATTCCCCGACTTGGCCCGCAGGACGAAACTGACGAGAGCTCTGTTCTCGGCCCAATTGGAGGACCAGTTAGACTAGAATTATATCAGAATTCTTCTAGAAAATTTAGATTCAGATTCCCGAACGATATCTTCTAACGGTGTTGGAGAACTGAGCTCTGAGCTCGGTGGTTGCAAGGGCGAGTAAGATAGGCTTCGTTACCGAAAACGGCCTGGAGGGTAGATTAGGGGCTGGTTTTAGAGGTGCACGTGATGGAGTGGAAGGTACATTCTCCGGTACCTAAAACAGTCGTCTGGAGGATATATTTGGGCTTAGGATGTCAGAAGGGTATTTAGAGCTCTGCAAAACTTCTTCTGACTGGTCTCTAGACTCAAGTGCCTACGGACTGGCGGATGCTTGTCTGTCGGGAGAGAGCTGAGCTTAGGATCCGTTTGGGTGGCACGCTTTGCCAGATGAAACGGGACTTTAGGTGTCGGTTCCGACGGAAACACACAGAAGCATCTTAGGTTAAAATCAAATTCAACGAAGCTATAAGAAATGTGAAAATGCTATTCCTAACACTCAAGCTATATAAAAATATCTCCAAAACTTGTCGCCAGCTGAAGGCTACCAAAAATTCAACACAAAATATCACTCCCAATAAAAAACCTGACATAAATTGGGCGAGATATAACAAGCATAGAGCGAAAACCTTTTCCGAACAACTTGTAGAAGTATTCTAGCCGCACCCATTAAACTCGACCATTTGTCAGATGTCTCCACCAATAAAACCTTTTAAAACCAGTTAGCTCAAGAGTTGATTGTAAGAACCCTAAAAACAGAGAAGCCTTCTACCTAATCGCCGGTAACGTGCTAAAATAACTTTCAATGTATCCAACATCACTCAAATACATATAGAATGCTATTTTAAAGACTGGTTGTCAATGTAAAGTAGCTGAAATTAGTATTCTCTACGTAAGCCTAGCGAGACAGCTCATCAAATCGCGCGATCAGACTATAGCTTATTCTTAAAGAATTCGTAATAATCCCGCAGCACCAATTTCGATTATGGAAAGTACAAGCAAGATGATTGCCTGATGATCACTATAAGCAGAACCTTTAAAGGCAAGAAATATTGCACTGCCGCCTTTTTATATTATCTTCCAAACCTTTAATAAGATTTGGCATCAAGAACTGTATATACCACACTTATCTTCAAATTCTGAAATATTACCTTTCGGAAAGACACTTCCAAGTAAAGTACCAGGAGGAAGTGGCGGCGCTATATTTAATCCAGTCTGATGTACATCAAGCAACGTTCCAGACGATCTAGTAATAGAGTCAAACTATCTTGAAACATACGTAAATAATCGCCAAACCTAGTTAGGGAAGTGGAGAATAAAGACCAATATGACCAAATTCCTTGCTACGAGAAGCATGTCGCCCTGTTGCGCTGAATAACCGACACTAGCCTTAGGACAGCGCTAAATATCTAAGGATACATTGTTAGAGATGAAAAACTAATTACTACCTGTAACAAATTTGAAAAGTGTATACGATTAGCTTCGGTGAGGCATGGGCGTGATTTACAGGTATAACAGTGAGTTCGGTAGTGATACAAAAGGTAAGTATTTGTGAGGACATTTTCCGTTTTAACGACTTTAGTTCCATTTTGCTACAATTTTCCCTTGCTGTATTTAAAATCCCGCTTGTGAAAGAGCATTTCTAAACATGGGCCTGTTTATGGTCTCATCGGTCAGTTTTTGGAGGCAGAATACAGCGCTAGAAGGAATCAGTCGCTGTGAGTAGACGCGAGACAGACGAACACCTATTTTCAGCAGTGGTTTTCAAGCGGCGTTCTTTGTTTGAGACGCGCGCCTTAAGCCAAAAACTATTTCGCTAGAAAGAGTCAGTTGTGTGAGCAAGAATGAGAGAGAGCGAACGTTTTTACCCCGCCTCCGTCTGGCCTCATTGAAGCATGTGTGTATCGGATGTCGGTTTTTGGCGCGAGTATAAGCGTCCCTTCTGATTTTCTTGCTTCGCGTGCTTGGTTTTAGAGAGGAACCTAACTCTAGCTTCCAAGAAGGCAACAAGTGATTTTTGGTGTGTGGTATCTCCGCCACCCCTACGGCCAAAGCCGAGGGGCAGCTTACGGTTGTTTGATTTGTGCGCGTACCTTATGTTTAAAGGATTAACTTTGTTCCGCTATTTCAATTTCCATCGGTTAGATTGTGTAATTTTTGGTGTTTTAAGTAATGGTTGTCTCGTAGTGTCGTAATTTAAACTACAAGTTGATGCCGTTTATGTAGTGGTATTTTTATAAAAGTTCTCTATGAACTGCCGTTATGCGTGGTCCGCACTGTAACGATTTGCCGCAAGTATTTGTGATTGACCTGCATGTGAGTGTTGACAGTCGAACTTGTGGTCGATAAGTGACGTGTGTTGGCGCCTTGGCTAGCCAAGAGTTCCACTTATAGAGGAGTTGGCAGTTTCCAATAACGCTCGTGTGTTAAGTCATTTTGCTGTTTTAGATGCTTAATTGCATTTCACGCCTTTAGGACAATTTGTTGCTGGGTTAAAACCATTTTCGGTCTTTGCGCACAAGTACAATCTTATCTTCCGCACATTTGATTCAGGTCATTTTGGTATTTTAAATAGCCACCTAGGCTTTAGGGCAGCGTGCCCGTATGCTAAACTCTTTTAGTTCTTTATTTGGCTCCATCGCCTAATTCCAGAATCATGATTTCGCACATATTTGGCCCCAAACGCAGCATTTCTCGTCGGTTGGAGCTCCCCTCTGATGGCGCTGTGACAGCCGAGCGTATCGCCGGCAAGAATTCCGAATCTTCTAGAAAGCACGCCGTTGAGGCGTGATACCATTGGTGCCGGCATTAATTTGTTTCATTTTATCGCCCCGCGATTGGCTGCCGAGGTTTAGTCACGTCGGGACGCGACCAAGGTGACCTGTGCCAGCGCTTTCCTCTGGGCATTCAGCCGAGAGCCGTCGATCGAGTAAGAGGTCGGATAGTGTGTGCGTTCGTGCGGCGCTTCCGCCCTTGGCGGGGGCGTCAGCCTTTTTCCCGTCGAGTGCTGCTTCAGCAAGTATGTGACAAACGGTTTCGCCTTAAAGGCAGTTGACGGCAGCCCGTTGCAGAGAACGCTCGTGTGGTGGTTGTGAGTGTGAGTTTCGAATTGTCTTCGGCGTAGCGTGGGTGTTTTTGAGCCCAGTTCCTGCTTCCGTAAGTGAGGGGTCGTGCCCCCTTCATCTCGACCTACGAGGATCTGTCCCGCAGAACGAAAGTGGTCCATTTTTCGTCGTCCCGTCGTACGCGTCCTGATGCGTCTCACGTCGCCATTATGGCGGATGTGCACTCATCCCTATAGCCGTCGAACATCGAAGGTACCTGCCACCTAAGACTGCAGCCTGTCGCAACTCAACTGTACCAGGCTCCCTAACCGCCTACATATTAAGGTATGTGTCTTTGAACTGATTACCGCTGTGAACGCGAGCGAGCCGTCACATCTCTGGTGCCTACAGGCACTGTCGTCATATTTGTCCATGTTGCGAGTGCTAATTTGTTCTTTGCTGTTCGCTGCATAAGACGTCGCGCCAGCATATTTGTGCATTCATTTAGAATTGCAGACTGTCCATGTTGCGAGTGCTAATTTGATCTTTGCTGTTCGCTGCATAAGGCGTCGCGCCAGCATATTTGTGCATTCATTCAGAATTGCAGACTGTCCATGTTGCGAGTGCTAATTTGATTTTTGCTGTTCGCTGCATAAGGCGTCGCGCCAGCATATTTGTGCATTCATTTAGAATTGCAGACTGTCCATGTTGCGAGTGCTAATTTGATCTTTGCTGTTCGCTGCATAAGGCGTCGCGCCAGCATATTTGTGCATTCATTCAGAATTGCAGACTGTCCATGTTGCGAGTGCTAATTTGATTTTTGCTGTTCGCTGCATAAGGCGTCGCGCCAGCATATTTGTGCATTCATTTAGAATTGCAGACTGTCCATGTTGCGAGTGCTAATTTGATCTTTGCTGTTCGCTGCATAAGGCGTCGCGCCAGCATATTTGTGCATTCATTCAGAATTGCAGACTGTCCATGTTGCGAGTGCTAATTTGATCTTTGCTGTTCGCTGCATAAGGCGTCGCGCCAGCATATTTGTGCATTCATTCAGAATTGCAGACTGTCCATGTTGCGAGTGCTAATTTGATCTTTGCTGTTCGCTGCATAAGGCGTCGCGCCAGCATATTTGTGCATTCATTCAGAATCGCAGACTGTCCATGTCGCGAGTGCTAATTTGTTCTTTGCTGTTCGCTGCATAAGGCGTCGCGCCAGCATATTTGTGCATTCATTCAGAATTACAGACTGTCCATGTTGCGAGTGCTAATTTGTTCATTACTGTTCAACATCTGTCGCTAGGCTTAAAGCGCGCGCCAGCTGGTGTTCTTAGTTATAATCTAGTTATAGATATAGGGCGACGCACTCTGCTGCCCCATTGTAACCCGTTAGTCAATACATGATTTGTTAGCTAAGAGAACTATTGTTTTGTTTCGACTTGTGCATGTTCTGTTTCAGATAGGCGCCCCCTTCATTGTACTGATTATTGTGCGACGGAACGAGGGAGCTTCGAGCGTACAGGTGGGTGAGACAGCTGTGTAGTCGCGGTCGGATTGACACCTAATTACAATCCTTGCATAAGGCAATCCCGAAATTGTTATTTGACCTTGCAATTCTTGAGTAATCCTATCGGCGGAGTATTTTGCGTGCTTCGCTCCCGTCTAACCGTCCAGGCCCGGTTAGCCGGGTTAAGACAGGCTTGGTGGCGCCCTCATGATCTCGACATACCCTATATATATATTATGCCGCAACACGCTTGCCCAGAACGTATCGTGTGACTCACGCCCGACTCCCTGAGCGTTCCAGCCGTGGCCTATTAGCCTATTTCGAACCGATTTCAGGGCAAGTGTGCCAGGTTTTCAGGACTGATTCCGTGGTGCGATGCTCACCTTGGGTGGGTGTCGTAAAGTTCTTTTAACACCGTAACAGGCTAATTTTGGCTATCCCAACGTGTGGGCTTGTTTTTTTTCTGATTTTGGTCTTCTCGTTAAGCCCCTCCGTTGTGCGTCTTAATTTTGGCGCCCGCCTCTGGGGCATTTTAGGCATTATAGCCTTGTTGTGTCATTTATATCGTTGTCACAAATGTTTTTTTTTCGTCATTTCGAAGTGGTATGGACTGGTAAACAGTTTTTTTCTTAGTAGAATATTTTACCGAGCTTCTTTTCTTGTTTTCTTCTGTTTTCTATATGTCTTTTCTTGTCTTTTCCTGTTCTTAGTTTATTTTCATTAGTTTTCTTGACCGTGTATATGTTTTTTCATAGTTGTCATTTGTCTTTACGTTTCTTTTCTTGTTTTCTATATGTTTTTTCTTGTCTTTTCTTATTTTCTATTTGTAGTTTTGTGTTTTGTTGTTGTTTATCGCCTTTTTGAGTTTTTTTTTGTGTTTTTCCATGTCTTTCCATATTTTGAGTATCTTTTTCGTCATTTTTACCGTCGTTTCTTGTTTTTCTTAGCCAGTTCATACTACCGAGATGTTTCGTTGCATTTAGTGCAGATTTTATCCCGTATTAGTCGGATTTAGTACCAGATGTTGTTGAGTGAAGGTACCGACCTTGTTTTTTTTAAGTCTTTTCGAAGGCTTAGTTGGGAGTTTCGATTCCCTGTCGCTTACATTGTTTAGCCTTGGGCTAAGTTGACACTTTTTGTTGTACCGAACTGACGTTTATCGATTTTGACGTTTACGTTAGCGAGGTTTATCGATTTTGACGTTGATGATTACCGATTTTGACAATTTTTTTTTGCTATCGTTTGGTGTTGTGCCGCGTTGATTTTTGGTGAGCAGGTTGTAATTCATTTTCAGCTTCATCACTGCGTTTTGGTTTGTTGATCAGTTGTGGATTGTTGTTGGTGTGCTTGGGGAGATTCGCTCGTGCGGTTATTACGTCCCTCAGGCCATCTTCTTAGTTGGTTTGGTGTAGTTATTTTCGTTGGCCTTTATCTCATACTCATTATTATCATGTACCGCCCAACCTGGTTTACCGACTTCTTCGTGGACACCCCTAACAGTCATAGTAGTGTTTCGTACACTTTCCGTTAGCATTTAACGAGCTTTTGCCGCTGGTCGGAATGATTCGTATTTGTTGACGTTTTGTTGTCCTTTACCGTACCCTTTTTGTCTGATGACGTCATGTTGTCAAGTATCGTGTTCTTTGTGAACAGTTTCGTTGAAGCTTCTGAGATTTGTGTGGCGGTAATGGCCTGCTGTCCGCATGAGGTTTCTTAAGTGTATAGTGTTTGAGTGTTCAACAGATTTTTGAGTTTTTCTACGTAGTGATGCCCTGTTCTTTTCGTGGCCTAGCGCTCTTTTACCGTACCGTTGGCCGTCGCCATTTTCAACCACCTATGTGGGATTACATAAAGAGAGCGTGTTTCTGGTCATTTTGTTTCGTGCGGACCCTGTCGTCGTAAGGTAGTCCCTTTGGGCCGCATGGAGTTCTGAAAAGGATTTATTGGGCATGCGTCATCGAACGCCTACACCCTTGGAGACTTGGTTCTTCCGGATTTTCTTTTGGTGTTCGGTGTTGGAGTCACTTTCGAGCTCGCGCTTTGCGGTTTAATAGTCGACTTGGCTCCGGCATCGGCATTGATTGAGGATTTCGGTGGACTGAGTTTTTCCTATTACTGATTATGACTATTTTTGACAGTTTCTGTCACAACCATTTCCCTTTTTTTTTGGTGGTTCATCCTCTTCTCTTGGGTACTCATACCAGTTGTGGGATCCACACAATGCGCCGATCTCGTGACGCCCAGCGTGCCCTCTTCAGGTAACCCTTGGGTGGGACTTTGGACTTCCATTTCTATACCCCCCACTCCCTGTGTTTTTTTGGAACGGTTGGTCGGAAGTGTCCACAGGTGTAAGACTTATTTGTACCCCATTTAGACCCATATTTTGTACCCGATTGTGACCCAATTTACGTATTTTCTACTGGCGTATCCAGTCTTTCTTCTTCCTCTTCTTTCTTCCCACCTTTGCACCCTATCTGGTGGCCAGTGTGCGTAATCCCTTTGGGGGTGCACTCTATCGTATCGAATGTTTTTTTTTTGTTCTGTTCGTTTTTCGTTGTTGCGTGTTCGTTCGAGTTCTCGTTACGTTGTCGCAAAATGCCTCGTTGTTTTATAAGAGACTTCGGGGAACTCTCTTTCAAGTAAGGGTAGTGTTAAGTCATTTTGCTGTTTTAGATGCTTAATTGCATTTCACGCCTTTAAGGCAATTTGTTGCTGGGTTAAAACCATTTTCGGTCTTTGCGCACAAGTACAATCTTATCTTCCGCACATTTGATTCAGGTCATTTTGGTATTTTAAATAGCCACCTAGGCTTTAGGGCAGCGTGCCCGTATGCTAAACTCTTTTAGTTCTTTATTTGGCTCCATCGCCTAATTCCAGAATCATGATTTCGCACATATTTGGCCCCAAACGCAGCATTTCTCGTCGGTTGGAGCTCCCCTCTGATGGCGCTGTGGCAGCCGAGCGTATCGCCCGCAAGAATTCCGAATCTTCTAGAAAGCACGCCGTTGAGGCGTGATACCATTGGTGCCGGCATTAATTTGTTTCATTTTATGGTCCCGCGATTGGCTGCCGAGGTTTAGTCACATGGGGACACGACCAAGGTGACCTGTGCCAGCGCTTTTCTCTGGGCATTCAGCCGAGAGCCGTCGATCGAGTAATAGGTCGGATAGTGTGTGCGTTCGTGCGGCGCTTCCGCCCTTGGCGGGGGCGTCAGCCTTTTTCCCGTCGAGTGCTGCTTCAGCAAGTATGTGACAAACGGTTTCGCCTTAAAGGCAGTTGACGGCAGCCCGTTGCAGAGAACGCTCGTGTGGTGGTTGTGAGTGTGAGTTTCGAATTGTCTTCGGCGTAGCGTGGGTGTTTTTGAGCCCAGTTCCTGCTTCCGTAAGTAAGGGGTCGTGCCCCCTTCATCTCGACCTATGAGGATCTGTCCCGCAGAACGAAAGTGGCCCATTTTTCGTCGTCCCGTCGTACGCGTCCTGACGCGTCTCACGTCGCCATTATGGCGGATGTGCACTCATCCCTATAGCCGTCGAACATCGAAGGTACCTGCCACCTAAGACTGCAGCCTGTCGCAACTCAACTGTACCAGGCTCCCTAACCGCCTACATATTAAGGTATGTGTCTTTGAACTGATTACCGCTGTGAACGCGAGCGAGCCGTCACATCTCTGGTGCCTACAGGCACTGTCGTCATATTTGTCCATGTTGCGAGTGCTAATTTGTTCTTTGCTGTTCGCTGCATAAGACGTCGCGCCAGCATATTTGTGCATTCATTCAGAATTGCAGACTGTCCATGTTGCGAGTGCTAATTTGATCATTACTGTTCAACATCTGTCGCTAGGCTTAAAGCGCGCGCCAGCTGGTGTTCTTAGTTATAATCTAGTTATAGATATAGGGCGACGCACTCTGCTGCCCCATTGTAACCCGTTAGTCAATACATGATTTGTTAGCTAAGAGAACTATTGTTTTGTTTCGACTTGTGCATGTTCTGTTTCAGATAAGCGCCCCCTTCATTGTACTGATTATTGTGCGACGGAACGAGGGAGCTTTGAGCGTACAGGTGGGTGAGACAGCTGTGTAGTCGCGGTCGGATTGACACCTAATTACAAACCTTGCATAAGGCAATCCCGAAATTGTTATTTGACCTTGCAATTCTTGAGTAATCCTATCGGCGGAGTATTTTGCGTGCTTCGCTCCCGTCTAACCGTCCAGGCCCGGTTAGCCGGGTTAAGACAGGCTTGGTGGCGCCCTCATGATCTCGACATACCCTATATATATATTATGCCGCAACACGCTTGCCCAGAACGTATCGTGTGACTCACGCCCGACTCCCTGAGCGTTCCAGCCGTGGCCTATTAGCCTATTTCGAACCGATTTCAGGGCAAGTGTGCCAGGTTTTCAGGACTGATTCCGTGGTGCGATGCTCACCTTGGGTGGGTGTCGTAAAGTTCTTTTAATACCGTAACACGTGAACGGATTAGTTATGTGGGAATCTCTGTTGAGGCTAATTTGACATATTGAAGTTTCGTTTGTCGTCGCGGATCCTTGAGTTGGTATTACCCGCTTCGGGGATGTTAACGTCGTCCAAACCGCTTTGTCGACAGCACCCCTCGGCTGTCCCGTAGATTTCTCAAGCGCCTTCGGCGCAGTTGTTTGGAGGCGACCACCTACAGCTTTGTTGGACGTCGAGTTGCTGTAACCTGGACTCCTTAAAAGTACCCTTTTTTTTGTAATAGCTTTAGAGTGCCTAGATTACAGTGAAAGCAGTGATTTAACGAAGTGTCGGTATTCTGCGTAATGTTGCTGTCAATTTCGAATTTACCGTTTGAACTGTTGTAGCTGTCAGTACTCTGAAGTGAACATCTACCGTCAGTTTTGATGTTTATACTTAGCCTAACGTTGTTATCATTAAAGTAATTGTGACACATTTGGTTGTTTACCGTCAAGTTTTATTGTTTATGAGTCTTTTTTCTTGAATAATTAAAGTTGTTACCGTTTGCGAGTAACATTAGATTTTGATCAAGTTTACCGCCCTTATCTAATTTAAACGTTACGTAATTTAACCCTTACTATCCCTTTCGTTACATTTACTGAACAAATGTGTACTTAATAATTTCTACGCAATATAGTTCATTTTCATTTAGCTCTTTTTTTCGTGGTGTTTATATTTGCATGCGAATTTGTGTTTTCTTTTATAAAAAGGGTCTAGAAAGCTGCAAAGGAGTTTTCCCGCAAGGTAAGTTCAACTTGTTTTTCGGGGTTCCGTCCACCAAGCACTGCCAAGGTTGAAATTAGAAGGTGTGCTCATTTGCTTTCACTTTTCTCAGTGAGCTCACCTGTGTATTTCCCCTATTAAAAAAGTGGTGGCCTTAGCATCGAACATCCGTTGCCCCGTTTAGTCTCGTAATGGACCATTCTCATATCCCTGAGTGGAGCCGGCACCCTTTTCTGTTACAGGTTGGGGAAACGGTCCTGTGCAATCTTTCCCGATATGAGTTATTTTACGCGCTAGTGAATTAGCTAGTTTCTTTTATGTTGTAAAAAACTGACGCTCTGTCGTAAAGGCACGTTTAACCTGTAGCAAACTGACGCTTTGTCGTAAAGTAGTTTATTCGCAACCATATATGTAATGTTAACATTCCTGACCTCATTTGAGTGGGGGAAGTCGTACATTTCAGCCCGTTACTTCCCGCACTCACTTCCCGCTCAAGTGCGGGAAGCGAGTGCGGGAAGTACATTTCCGACCGCTGAGTAGGTAGAGATACTGATAATCTTGTTGATCCATTCATGCGCGTCGCAACCTGTCGTATGATAATATAATAATTTTTCCAATTATTGTTTAGAATAAAGTGGTTGCGAATAAAATAGTATACAAACCTTGACAGGAAGTTTCCTTAGTCTCGAGATAATAGCTGATTTCGACGCTTCGCGTCTCAATCAGCTAACTAATCTCTCGACAGTAATGAAACACTTCCCATCTCGGGCTGTAATATACTATTTCATGCTGTAACATATTTTTTGCTAGGTGCCATTGAGTTGTTTACCTTAGTTTAAAGATATTGTTACAAGATAATTTTTAATTACGACATTAAACGGGTTACCACTTAATGTGAGTCGGGAAATATAAGTATTGTTCGCCCTAACTTCGTTACCATGTCCTGCAACAGATCTTTGCCAGCTACACTCGCCGCTACGGGCGTGGTTCACTTCGGTATTCGTTAATTAGGGCGAAGACCTGTTAAGTTGAATAAAATATTGTAAGTTGGGCACCACGCAAATTGAAACAGTTCTCTTGATTTATCGACAGTGTTCGTGTGCGACGGTCAACATTCAGCTACGTCGAACTTTATTAAATCCCTTGCAGTCGCTAAACTCCCTTACATACACAAACAAATCTTATGGCTCAAATGTCGCATGCAAATATCCTGAATGAAAAGCACGGGCGCATTTAATTTAAGTATCTACATTAAATGTGAATATACGCATATATATAATTATTACAAACCGAACGGTACGAAAAGGTTATTCTTATTACCTATATACTATAATAAAATAGTTAAAAACTTAAATTGTGGTGAGTATCTAATACTTAGGTTATTGGTTACTTGGCGCAACTAAAGTTTATTACTAAATTAAGGCCTCAAATGGGATTCTTAAAAAGCGCTATTTTGTCAATTATTTGACTGCACCACTGTAACACTTAAATTAGGGAGACACAATACCTGTAGGATCCTGGTAGCTGAAGTGTTGTGTCCAACGGCTGCTGTTGGAGCTGCTGTACATTCAAGTGCCAACGGGACTTATATCTTAACAGGATGGCCTCGAAATACTCGTTAAATGCAGAGCAAAGACTAAAGGTGCTCTTTGCACAGGCTAAGTTGCTAAATCCCCCAATGAGAAAATGGAAGGCGTACTCACAAATCGAAATTCTCAATACACGCACTTCCTTAAGAAGAGCTAGCACAATGGAAGCCCTTTCACTGTATCCGCCTGAGCGATTTGGAGATTGTCTCTTCCTCTTCTTCACGAAATGCACTCCCGGCCACGACAAAACTTAGCGTCCCCAATGACCGCCACCCTCATACCAAACTACCTGCGTAAAAAGAAGTCGATCAACTTCCGAACGTCGCGCGTCGTGAGAATTTTTGGGACCCTATTTGATGTATAAACTCACCTTACCTTCATCCTCTTGGTGCTTATGTTACCTATATACGCATCTGCATTGTTGCCTTACTATGAATGCATAAACTGTAAGTTGATACGTTATATTCAAGACACTATGCTACTATGCTGGCCGCAACCCAGCCAGCCTGTTCAAATAGCGTTAAATGACGATTTGGAAAGATATATGAACCAGGTTCAATACAAATCAATTGTTGGAGTCCAGCAATAATTCAGTTGACGAAAACCAAACGTCAATCGTTTAAGCACTGCAGAATTTTAAATTATTTGAGAGGAACTTAAGTGACTTCACGACTGTAATACTACTTCGACTAGGTATATGTCATCATAAAAATAGAAACACGTAAGGCACACATACACGTGCTGTTCGCTTAATTTCTATCGACTTTGTCCAAAGGGAGAACAACCAGCACGACTCACATCCGCGTAAAACCGCACACTACGCAAGAACCTCCCTGCTTGGGGTCAACCGAAGAGTAAAGAGCTAGAGGTAGCGGTCACTTGCTTCGCATTCTACGTAAAATCGTCCTTTTCAACCATCTAAGGGCAGCGGAATGCACTTGAAAATGAACGTTGACATGACATGAAAGAGACAACTTTTTATGAAGAGAAAACAACTTGGGTTGCAGTTTTCCATTGGTCGGGAAATTTCATTTTCTATACAAAATAAACTTACTGTAGCTAAAGTGATCTTGAAACCGATGTGGACATCTGCAGTCTGCAATTGTGAGAACTGCGAATGTGCCCAACATAGAAATATTACAACAGTTCCAATCGAAGACACTAACAACAGTCGTAAACGCTCCTGAGCAAATGATACAATCCACAGAAATCTTCGTGTACGGACTGTGTGTGAAAAAAGGTGCATTCAAACGTCGTCGCAGTAAATGTGATAGACAACAGTGGTCACTCCCATCATTTCAAGCACTTAACACCCCTGGACTTGATTAGTCTAAATTGTTAGACTAAGTTTTGCTTTCGTATGCAACTTGAACAATATTTAGTTCATTCGTTTATTGCTTCTGGACAGATCAGAAATATATTTGGAGACAGTAAAACAATGATTTTAGAAATCTAAACCCTTTTTATTATCAGTGGCAATTATAATTAACGATATTTGTATCTTAAAATTTTGGAAAAATAAGATTATATAAGACGGTAGTGCCTGTTTGCATGCATAAATTCTCGCTGCCTTGAATGAGTATTGCATATAATCTGGCTGTATCTTTTGAATACACAAACACATATTAGTAAGCAGGTCGCATGTAATATGTGTGTATTTATGCCGTACGGAAACTTTTGTATGAAACATGACTGTCCGGGCATGTAAACAGTAAACACACCATATCACACACGCAAGTGATATATTATCATCGAATCTTTACAACGTGACGTGTGAATCTCCAAGACGAGTGATAGTTGCGAAGGCTAAGGCCAGCATATTCTACATTTGTAAGAGCTTGCTGCTCTGCACTTCGATCACCAGAAAGTGCGCGGGGAAGTTTGCAGTATTTAAATTCCATTGTAACAAATGCCAAATTCAAATAAGTATTGCAAAACAGTATTTGTAACTACATAAATTTGCACGTGCCTAAAATTATAGCAATTTCTAATTTAGAAGAAACGATTGTGTGTAATAACCCCGAAATAATGGTCTCAAAAACATTTTCTCTATACGTCGTTGTAAGCCAGCATCTGACAAGTGTTATATTTTTTATTGAAATGTACTTTCGACTCTTGGAAGCTATTGTTCAAATGGAAGTTCGTTTTAATTGAAATCTAAATCATACTTGCCAAGATTAATGATAAGGAATTATAATAGGATTTTTTAAATGAGAATTAAGTTGAACATGGTGGCAGAATAATCCACGTCAACGCCAGATAAATCGTGGGTGCTAAGAAATACACTCGCTAACAAATAATGTGTTTCTGCTGCAGTAAAAGTATTCAAATTGGTGCAATTTTAGTTTTCCATTTAAACTTCAGCTCAAATTGTCGTTACATACCTCACTTTATTACGTACAACAGATCGATTCTACATTTACCATTCACAGACACCGAATGCTGCATGTGTGCACAACGTAACTACTATATTTCTAATTATTGCCATATTTTTGGAACCACACTTTTTTGTTTTATAAGTTGTACAGCCACATTACGCCACCAGTTGGAAACACCAACTAACTCGAACAGATATAGTCTTTTGTCTTCGTCTTATAACTTGCATCTACTACATCTATATAACTCGCAATAGCAGGTTTCTATATTTTCTACTGTTAATTTAAAAATCTGTACAGAACTACACGCTGAGGTAGTAAGCAAATGTTGATTTAAGGCTACGATTGCTTTAGAACGGTTTCCAATCATGGCATTCATTGGCAAACGCCTTGTATTGACATTGTCAACTGGGCAATCTACTGGAGAAATAAATTCATTTAATGGTCTTAATTAGTAGAATAATGATACACATTTATAGAGATTTTTTTAAATGTCTGTCATTTTAGACTATATTTCTACTTCATTATACTAGCCAACGTAAACCAAATGGTTTTCTGTTTTTTTTCTGGTATTTAAGAGCTCATCAATGATTTTCTGCACTATATGACGTGCTTTCTATAAACCTTACATCTGCGTTTCACGGTGATAGGTCGACAAGGCAAACTAATTCACTAATTATTTTCGAAAGTATACGATGGACTAAAAACCAACTTTCAAAAATTGCGCTTGTCAACTCTGATCACTTCTCAGTCGAAGCAGGTCGAGGGTTAAATTAGAGACTAATATAATAATTTAAATAATATAGGCGCCAAGTAGCAACTAACGCAAACGCTTTGTTAAAGGAAAAATGTACACTTCGAAAAGGCGTTACTAAACCAATTCCTAAAAACAAATGAGGACGCCGAGAACGCATTAAAAATTCTAATGGATAAGTAGGGGGCAGTGTAATAAATGTCTTTTCCAAAGCTCAGTAGTACTTATAAATTGCAAAAAAATCTAATCGATATGTCAATAAATAACACAATACAGCGATACAAAAGCACCAATACCATAGTGCAGTTTAAACCTTGCAGGAATGTAAAAGGCGTTTAATAATAATACTTAATAATAATAATACTTTATTTTAACGGATAATACCATTTACAGTTATTGAAAATATTTACATAAAATATAAAATATGGAGCTGCCAAATACAAAAATAATAATAATGTTTATAATATATGGGACACGAAGAAAGTACATGTATTGTAGAAGTCACATCTCCAACAATGATTTCACATTATGACTAAATCTTGAAAACGAAATTCCAACAATATCTAAATTCCCTAAGTTATTTACAATCTTTACAATGCGTTGTAACGGACTGTTGCTACCATAATTTGTCCGGTGATAATCTTGCAGCATTAAAGAATTAAAACGTGCATTAAAAGAAGGAATGCGCAAATTAAATGAAGATAGTATTTCTGGACCTGATATACAGCTATTTAATATTTTAAACGCAAAACACAATTCAAAATAATTACGTCTAATGTACATAGTGTGGAATCCAAAGTATGCTAATAATTGTTTATAACTGAAGTTCTCATATCTTATATTAGACGTAAAGCATAGTGTTTTAACAATTGTACGCTGTACTCGTTCAATTCTATTAATGTGTACATTGTATGTAGGAGCCCAAATAACGCAATTATAGTCTAATATAGATCTTACCAGGGAAACATACAGTATAGTAAGACATCTAATATCATTAAAATTTGATGTCACTCTCTTTAGAAATCCAGACATTCGCATAGCATTGCTAACAACAAAATCAATGTGATTAACAAATGATAGCGGAGTATCTAATAGAACACCAAGATCACGAATAACAGAAACATTTTGAAGTAATTCATGTTCAATATAGTAATAGAATGGAGTCACATTTCTTTTTCTACTAAATCTAATATGTTTACATTTATCACTATTTAAATGCATATCATTTTCTGCGCACCAACGTACCAGATTGTTCAAGTCATTTTGCAAAATAATACAGTCCGCTTGCGTTTCTATTTTTCTAAAAATTTTTAAATCATCCGCAAAAAGGAGAAATTTTGAATTAAAACATAAACAAACATCATTAATGAAAATAGAAAATAAGATTGGGCCTAAATGGGATCCTTGAGGAACCCCAGACGGTACAATAAATTTTTCAGATTTAAAACTATCAACATTTATTTGCTGAGAACGATTAGTGATAAATGAAATGATCCACTCCAATAAAGTTCCTTCAACACCGTATGCCTTTAGCTTAGCAATTAGTAACTTGTGATTAACCCTGTCAAACGCTTTACTAAAATCAGTGTAATCAGAGTCAACCACAAATCCTTCCTCCATAGAATCATAAATGAAATTCACATAGGGAAATAAATTAGTACATGTACTTCTGCTGGGATAGAACCCATGCTGCTGACTAACAATTATATTCTTAAATATTTGTTGAAAGGTTATACTAACTAATTTATCTAATATTTTAGGTATGACAGATTGAATACATATTGGCCTATAGTTACATACATCATTACGGTTGCCACTCTTAAAAACCGGTACAATAAATGTATGCTTCCAAACAGATGGAAACACTCCACTATCCAATGACATATTAAAAAGTAAATGCAATGGCTTTATTAATTCGTTGGAACAATTTTTAATAAAACTAGGCGGCAAACCATCCGGGTCCGGTCCCTTATTAATACACAATTCCCTTAGACATTTGCTGATTTCATCGGATGTTACATTAAGATCCGGAATATGTAGTAAGGAATCAAAATGCTCGAAAGATACGACATCGTTCTTACTATTTATATAAGTTGATTTGAAGTAATCACAAAAAACATTTGCAACAGCAACTCCATCAGACGCTACATTATTATTATAGCACATTCGAGAAGGTACTGTTTTGATACCATTGTTTTTGCTTTTAATATAACGCCAAAAGCATTTAATATCATTTGTGATAGCATCTTCTGTTGCTCTTACATAGTCTTTATGTGCTACAGATATAAAATTCTTACACAGCCAACAATCAAATTTTGTGTGGTTCTCAAACTTAAAGCAAGTAAAAATCGTATATAATAATAAAAAAGTATGGATATTTAAAAAAAGTAAATGGTGCAAATTGTCGGGAGTATGAGCAATTCGCATTCCTAAAATATTTATCGGTAATCTATTATTGAGATCACGGTATTACTAAGTAGCAGGTGCAATTACATAAAAATAATGCCACTTACTAAATATTAAGTTTAGGTTCAGATTGAATATGTCCCAAACTCACCAATGGAAGAATATTCTCGTGTCAAAAATATTAATAACTAACAGAAGGTTCCTTAGGCGCCAAGTACTTGTATGAGATTTGGTACGGCAAAAAATCCTAAAATGTGCTTAATTATTAATCAAAATCATTGCAGCCGGTACTGGCTATTCTACTTTAATTTAAACGGTTAATATGTTTGCTACAGTTTCCAGACTGATACTGGATCCAGGCAGCTCAGAATTCCAAGGTATCAATAATTCACTCAAGTTTTTTAACCCAAGAAAGTACACAGAATACATTTTATACGCGTATAATTTAGTTAGCTAGTAAATACATCAACGCTAATTCCACATGCAAGTAAAGTCCTACTGAACATCCTCCATAAACGTCTGAAGGTTTTTCTCCTACCACAAATATCAGATGAACAAACTGGCTTTATACCAAGCAAAGGCACTAGAGATCAGATCTTAAACGTCCGCCAATTGATAGCGAAAGCACGAGAGTTTGGTGTAACGATGTATCTCTGCTTTGTAGACTACTCAAAGGCATTCGACTGTATAAATTGGAATCTTCTTTGGAAAATACTAAAAAAAAAGGGCACGCAGAACCACGTCGTACGACTGATACAAGAATTATATAAAAATAATCAAGCCGACATAAGAATCAATACAGTCAGGTCAAATAAATTCTCTACTAAAGCCGGAATCAGACAGGGTTGCATCGTACCACCAATTCTATTTAATATATGTATATAGCGAGCACATCATGCAGAAGGTGCTGGACGGGTGGCGAGGTGGAGTGTCAATAGGGGGAGGAAGATCAGTAATCTTAGGTATGCAAACGATACACTTATTATAGCATCGTGTGAACAAGAACTGGAAGAAATAATGGATAGGTTGAAAACCACTAGCGAAAGATACGGACTAAAACTAAATGCCAATAAAACAAAAGTTATGATAATATATCGTGTGCAAAACAACCAACCACAAGTTCAAAATATCGCAGGTTATAAAACGGTAGAAATGTCAACTATCTTGGTTCGCTGATCACAAATACCGGTGAATGCGGACAAGAAATCAAAAGACGTTTGGCGATAGCAAGAACGTCCACAACAAAGCTGACCAAAATCTGGAAAAACTCAGCTATTACAAAATCCACTAAGTTAAGGCTCGTCCATTCACTCATCTTCCCTATCGCGATGTATGCAGCAGAAACATGGACCTTGAAAAAAAAGACACCTAAAGAATTAATGCATTTGAAATATGAGTATATAGACGTGTCTTGCGTATACCGTGGACGGCACACCGGACCAATCTCTCCATACTAAAAGAACTTAACATTGAATCCCGACTGTCCACCAAAGTCGGCCAATCTTTCCTTCGATGCTTTGGTCACATATCCCGAAGGAAGAATTCTATGGAGAGCATAGTTGTACAAGGAAAAATTGAGGGACGTAGATTAAGGGGTCGATCACCTAAAAGATGGACTGACCAAGTTGGAGCGCTGGCCGAGCATACTTTGCACGATGCTGTACACTTAGCTGAAGATCGCGACGCGTGGGCAACAACAGTGCCGACTACGTGATAATACCACGAAACCCTTTCGTGGGGTAAAGGATAGAAGAAGAAGTGAGTGTAATGTAGCGTTCAGCTGGATAGATTTCATCTAGACAGCAAACATGTGCACATTCCTTGGGGAATTATATCTTTCATTGCGCTCTGTGCAAGAGGGCAGATTTTGTTTCTTGCGATTAACGTCTGCATAGCTTCGGGGGTAATTATATCTTTGTGTCATACATCCTGCCCGAAAGAAATACAACCTGTAGATTGCAATATTTCGTTTTTCGATCATCGGTCGTCTCTTACCATCCTACCAAACATGTTATGCTCTCGACTCTCCAAACTGCCGCGAATTTAGTCGGAGGTGGTTCTCTGCGTCGAGATGAAGACTGTCACAAGTGGTGACGTTGTTACAATTCACGAGTATGGTATTTTTCAAACATAACATTACCGGTTGAAAGGCAACTCGATTTAATTCTGATTTATTAAGTTGTGCTATGCAAAGTATCAATTGGGGTTTCCATATTTTATAGTCTTGACTATCGTCGATCCCCCAAATATGGATTTGATGTCGGATCAGAATACCGCACGACTGCAAAGTGCCTCCAAAGAGTTGTTTACATTCCATGCCGTTAGCCCGCTTCGTGTTGCATCTCCGTCTAAGCACCTTCTTGGTAATTATGAGCACGTCTCGCTCACTTGGCTGTCATATCTTCTTCTTGATTGTTCTACGTGTATCGCACATCTAGTGAGCAAATTACTGGGCACTGCCTTTTCCCTCCATTGCTTGATGTATAGTAAGGAATTCGAAATTTCCGTATTAAAGTGTATTTGGTGATTTTGGTTTATGTTCAAAGTGTTACCGTCTCTATTTGTGTATTACTGCATTTAAGTATTAGGAACCCCTTCAGGGAATTTGAATACCTTTTTCTACCCGTTATTCACCTTTAAATCTTTATTTCATTTGTCTTTCTATATTTTCTTGGTAATCATCGAGCGTTTTTCCTACCTTCAGTTTATGTACATCATATTTTGTTTTACGTTCACCCGGTTTTACTCGAGTATTATTTATTCGGTTCTGACGTCGCTGTTCACATTGTTGTGATAGTAATCAGGCTAGAGAAGAATCTTGAACTAACACGTTATCAATCGGCTTCAATGTGTTTCAATATGGGGATGTACATGTTCCGCAACGTTGTCAGTTCAACGACTATTTCTCAATTGTTTATTTCCGCGTGTAAACTATGCAGTCGTATAATTGGTTTGTATATTATCACTTTTCTATTCTTAACTTTCAAACTATTAAAATGCTCCTAAAACTAAACAAACATATATTTATGCAAAACACAAGTTCTCACTGATAACAACATTCACAGATAAAAGCACTGAACTATGTTCATTGTTCAAACCCTACCGCTTCTGTTTTTTCGAGCAGTTTCTGCTCATGTTAGTTTAATTGAACATGACATTAAAAGCTAAACGGTCGTTTTCATAAACTTTTGCATAAATTCTGACCTTAAAGTTATCACGAGATGGAAGGGCGGCCATTAATTTATGAAATTTACTGTGTGCTGGTAAAGCGACCCAGGGCCAGTTTGTCTTCAACTTTGCTATTTGTTTCAGGAACTAACCTGACCGACAAACTTCTATGTGTACCTATAGTTCTATTTGTTATGCAGTTCGATTATGCAAACTTTCTGTCAATTTGCTCATCCCAGCCCTTATTAATATTTCCTTTAACAAGCTGATATGACAATTATTATTATAACAAGCTGGTGATAGCTATAACGATTTTCACGCATAGGTTCGGTAACTTTGAAAATGAGGCCGCGAAAATAATTAACTTTTGCGTATAATTATAAGTGGTAATGAGAACGTGAACGCTTTTACTCTCAGTTTAATTCTTTATTAGGCACTTTTGTGAAGTTTTACAATTAATTAAAGCTTGTAAAAGAAAATTATATATTCAGGTAGAAGAGCCGACTAGCTACAGTAATAACCGTCCAAGTTCTACAGATAATCCGATGTTACACTTTGTCATAACTTTTCATTAATTCCATATCTGACATACCTCTTTATTACTGCCATTGATTTATTCACACAAATAGTACTCTACTTATATGAATAGGTAATTATTTATTTTTTGCTTCTTTTTTCTAATTTAATGAAAAACAAAACTACCACTACTACAGTAAGATACGCCTTAACACTTTTCGTCGTCCCGTTAAATATAAAATCCAAAAATAAATTTCCATAACAGCCCTTCGAACTATCTGCACAGAGTTGAAGTTACTGGAAACAATTGCTTCCAATAAAGCGCAGTGATAAGAACACATTTGTGTTGCTTTCGTCTGACACATTCGGAAAGACCACAACTACAAGCCGGGCATCTAAAGTCTGTTTATAATAAGATTAAGAAATGTACGTTTCTTCCTTCGCTTTGTTTTAGATCAGTATTGCGACACGCTGAGGCGTGAGATCGAGCAAACTTTTTTACGGACTCAAGAAGGTACAAATCTGCTTGTCAAGAACAAATCTTTCAAGGAGTCGTTTCGAGACGACGGTTCCCTTCTTATTTCTGTGCGATTGTTAGCAAAGCAAAATGAAAACGTTGATTTTATGTTTCCTGCTGATCCAAATGTTTTCTTTATAAACTCAGCATTGCTTCTACAAAACTAATATTGTCATACTACAGAGAACAATTTTAAAAACTACTATTAATTGAAGGTCAACCATCTGTTGTAACTGTTACTTTAAATCCGTACAATCATCTCGTGAAAACAGAATTTTAGTGTAAACACTAGCACTGCCAACGTTAGTAGCGAAATTAATTATATTTTTCTTGTTAGTTACAAATTGTCTCACATTATTGTTGTTGAGGACAGAAAGTGATAGTCTTCATGTTAATTGCGATTAGATAATCGTCATTCAGTTTGTATAAGGTTATTATCATATCTCATTGTAATTCGTTCGAATAGTTATTAATGTCATTAGGCCGATATATAGCAGATAGCAGACGCGACTTACGTATTTGGAAATGTTTTGTAGCTTAAATATAAGTTTATATTTTGCTGGACTTGCAGGCTGTTCCTAGAAATCTCATGGGAAAGCAAGATGCTCTGTAGAGACCTTGCATTCTTTAGAGATAAGAGTTATCTTATGATTAAGATGCTGTTTGCAATTTAGTTGCGCCTCGACACTCAGGTTAGCCTGTCTTAAATTAAGTGTACGGAGCAGAACTCCGACGTATATAATGCGTTTAGTGAATTAAGTATTAATAAAGGCTTTTTAAAAACACCAATCGTGGTAAAATAAACCTAACATGCGGTTGAATTTTGTAATGCCAGGCGATAGGCGAGATTTATAATCAACCAAGTCTGTCATTTGCGTATCGGATATTTGTCATTCAAGATTTTTTGTTATACAAATTTATACATTTTAAGAATAACTGATTAAGCATAATTTTAAGATCACGTAATTCTTAAAGGCCAGCAGTCGTTACGAATGACTTTGTTGTATAAGATCAGGTGGGTCTTTAACGGCCGGCGGCTGTTATGAATTACTTTTAATGTGTTCGTCTTGAGATGGAAGCCAACTACAACAATTCTGGCTACATTATTATTATTATTAAATAAATCCCAATTAATCGAACATGTACAGATTGGTACTTTATTATCGTTACAGTAAAAATATTATGAGAATTAAACATTGATAGATTTATAAACCATGATTAATAAGTAATTTATAATTTAATTAAACCAAGAATAGCAAGTGGGTTCTAAAATGATATCGGCAGGGTTTCGCGTAATTTGATTCAATATTATTATTCAAATGATAAGTGCAACTATAATTTTGATAAATGCTCGGATATTTTGTACCACCCTTAAACGAGGGGTTCACAAGGCCTCGGTTAGCTCCTTTAACTCTCGGCAGAATATGGCGAGGTGTAAGGACTAGGCTAAGAAATGTTTCGAGCTTCTATATTAAACAGAAAGATTATTAAAAATTAGGCGTCTTGTCGTTAGTTACGACAAATAAAACAAACCTAGCTAGCAAAATCATCAACACCTACCTTGTAAGCTTCGCTATATACCTCAACCTAAATGGTAGTTAGAAATGCAAACAACAACAAATACAAACAGTCAAGAGAATATTTAATATTCATGAACAGCAATTGATCAATAGTTGGCGTCACCCAACTTACACACACATGTAATTGTATATCGGGAAAGTACAGACAATACTTCTATACAAGTAAAATTTCCAAACTTGCTAGTTATAGCTTATATTACAACTTCAGGATAACACCTGTGCAATCGCAATTGACATAAACGGACAACACAAAGTGGGCTATCTGAGATATAGTATACACGCTGCACAGGAGAAATCGCTAAGTTGTTGTTTTTAATACAAGTGAGGTGTTCTTTGAATCTAGTTTTAAACTTCCTACCCGTCTGGCCCACGTAAGAAGCGTCGCAGTCTCCACAATTCAGTTTGTATATACCTGACTGATCTAAAATGTAGATTTTATCTTTAGTATTAACCAGGTAAGATTTGACATTCTGTTTGGAGGAAAAGGAAATGTTTAAGTTGAATTGTTTGAAAATATTCTGGAATTAGTGAGAACACGGACCAATGTAAGGGAGAGAATAATAAATTTTATTAGAAGTTATTGTAGGAGTTAAAGTGGTATAAAGTTTAAATTTATAAGACGCAGTCTGATGTTGCACCAGATCGTTCTGGATCTCCTAACGGTAGCGCGAGATCAGCGCATTCAAGCTGCAGCTCGCATTGCAATACTCGAGCTGTACGCCTTCCTACCATCTCCATTCCTAAATACTCAGGAAACGTGTCAGAGTGGTTGGAATTTCGTGAGATTTTTATTAGTTTAATTCATAAGAATCAAACGCTAACTAATATTCAAAAGCTGCATTACTTAAAGGCTAGTTTACAGGGTGATGCAAGCCAAATTATAAAAAGTTTAGAGTTTACTGCGAGTAATTATACTCTAGCTTGGGATGCATTGTGTAATCGTTACAATGATCCAAAAATTCTGATTCATAACCACCTCAATGCTATTTTCGAACTTGAATCGTGCAGTAAGGAATCTGCAACTAAATTACGTACGATTAGCGATATGTTATTCAAACATTTTACAGCAATCAAATCATTAGCAACCGAAAGCGAGCTTCTAGATGTTGTTATCATTTATGTCGTTTCTAAAAAACTGGACCCCACTACATTCCGTGAATGGGAGGTCCTTAGAAACCGGTCAAGTTCTGACCTGCCTAATCTTGACGAGTTCAAGGAATTTCTACAAAACACAGCAAATCTTCTAGAAACTCTGGAAGTAAAAAATATTAAGCTTGTACCCGAAAAGTCTTCCAAGGTACATTCGAAATCATTTGTGTCAGGTACGCCTTCGTGTCCATTTTGTAAAGGATCTCATCCCTTGTACAAATGCGATAAGTTTGTCAAGCTGTCTTCTCTTGACAGAAATTCAAAGGCAAAAGAGCTCCGTGTATGCTTTAATTGCCTAACTCAGGGTCACCTTTCGAGCCGCTGTAGCTCCAAATATACGTGTAGAAAGTGCAAATCAAGGCACAACACCCTTCTTCATGAGGACAAATCTCAAAATGCTTCTTGTAGTCAACCAGGATCTGCGGTGTCAGCAGAAACCCCTGTTGAACTAAATCAATCGATTTCGGCATTCTGTTCGAATGCTTTGCAGGTACTCTTACCTACGGCTACCGCTAAACTCATCGCTGATGATGGTACGCCTCATGTTGTGCGAATCCTCCTGGATTCCGGTTCCGAATCGAACTTCATACGTTCAGATTTGTGTAAAAGGTTGAAGCTTCCAATTCGCGAAGTCAACGTTACTGTTTCTGGCTTAAGTAAAGCTACTTCTCAAATCAAAGCTAGGTGTGATATCAAGCTGCAAGCCCCTCACACCTCATACAGTATTGATCTATCCTGTCTTGTTCTCGATGAGATTACAGGTACAACCCCAAGTTTGACTTGTCCAATCGCTATTCGAATTTCATGAATGAATATTCTAAATTAGGTCATATGTCCGTTTCAAACCCTAATTTAAACGAGATATCCTATTATCTACCCCACCACGGAGTCTTAAAAGAGGAAAGCCTGACAACTAAACTCCGAGTTGTATTCAATGGTTCCCAAGCAACCACTTCCGGGTAATCTCTGAACAGTATTCAGATGGTTGGCCCAACCATGCAACAAGACTTATTTTCTGACAGGCGCCGACACTCCTGAGAAAGCGCGTATTCTCTGTTCAAACTTGAATCAGATTCTTGATTCAGGCTGTTTCAAACTTAGAAAGTCGATTTCTAATTCTCCAGAAGTTCTCGATGGAATCCCAGATCTCGATTTGCATCCTGGTGTTTTTGATTTCAGTGCACATGAGCACACAAGCACCCTTGGTTTGATTTGGTCCTTCAAAAGCGATCATCTGATGTTCAATATTTCAAATTCTACAAGTAGTAAGGCTACCAAGCGTAGCATCTTGTCTGAAATATCACAGATATTTGACCCGCTGGGTCTGCTAAGCCCATGCACCATGGGTGCCAAGGTTCTTGCAGATGTTCAGCAACTCACTTCTGATGCCATGTGGAGGCATGTTCCTACCGCTTCGAATTCTGCTGATCTTCTCACCCGGAGAATCCCTCCTTTAGTTTTAAAAGAATTAAGCCTTTGGTGGCATGGTCCCACCTGGCTAAGCGAAGGTGAGGCATCTTGGCCTACTTCCAAACATGTTCTTGCTGATCTTCCAGAATTCAAAAAAGAAGCTCAGAGTTTTCCTGTAACCTCTGTTGAACCATTTCCGTTCAATCAGTATTCAAGTTTGGCTCGATTACAACGAGTTACAGCTTATTGCTTTCGTTTTTATAACAATGCGCGGACCCCCAAAGCTGATCGCCTTTCTGGGCCCCTTTCTACAGATGAACTGCAATCATCCCTTGTAAGGCTTGCAAAGTTTTCACAACGCGAGTCATTTCCCGACGAATTTAAGCTGTTGTCACAGAACAAGCCTGTGAAACAATCTTCTGCTTTGATATCCTTGAACCCCTATCTGGATTCCAAGGGACTGCTAAGAGTTGGTGGTAGGCTCCACAACTCTCAATTGCCTTTTGACAAGAGGTTTCCTCTAGTGATTTCTGGCAAACATCCATTCGCCAAACTCCTAGTCTCACATGAGCACCTTCAGCTTCTCCATGCCGGACCTCAAATGCTGTTAGCTAACCTCAGAGAACGATATTGGATTACCTCTGGCAGAAATATAGTCAAGCAAGTGGTTCATCAATGCTTGCAGTGTTTTAGATTTTCTCCTAAGTTAACCGAACCCATAATGGGAAATCTGCCAGCCTCTCGTATTCAATCATCGCCCCCATTTCATACGACTGGTATCGATTATGGTGGACCGTTCATGATAAAGGATCGCAAAGGACGTAGTTCTAAACTAGTAAAGTCCTACCTTTGTCTATTCGTTTGTTTTGTCACAAAAGCAGTGCACCTTGAATTGGTCGCTGACCTTTCTACTGAAACCTTCTTAATGGCTTTTCGCCGGTTTGTAGCTCGTCGAGGCAAACCGCTCCATGTCTATTCAGACAATGGCACCAATTTTGTCGGCGCTAATTCCGAATTAATCGAATTAGGCAATTTTCTTGCG